>JAXIVJ010010529.1:0-46824 GCA_036785665.1 Chirona hameri | reverse complement strand
TACATGTACTCCGTATCTTAACCTTCCCTTTCCACTTTGTATTCTATTTGGAAATCACCGAGATGAGTAAAACCAAGGCTATATATATTATAGTATATATATATATATATATATATATATATTATATATATAGATACTCACGACTACTATACTCAGATCTCATATAATATATGAATACTATAGTTAGTATTATATATATATCTATATATACTATATACTATATACTATATATACTTATATATATAATAGGATAAAACAATCTTTGTGATTGGAAGCTTCTCAGGAATATAAGTGCAAGAACCCAGCGCTCCAATCTTTGTCATTATTGATGGAACGTAATCAAACACAACTCTAAGATATGACTTTATCACTTAAAGTGTACAGTTAACCTCAGCCTGCAGCAGTGAGCTGATACTATACAGAATGATACTATACAGAAGCACTCTGCGGCCACTGTCGGTGCTCCGACCCCACCGTGTCTGTTTACCATTCAGAAACCTGTCTGTCTACAGTGACAATCAGGTTTCTGACCGTCTGTCTGTCTACAGTGACAGTCAGGGTCCGGACCGTCTGTCTGTCTACAGTGACGGACCGACTGCCTGTCTACAGTGACAGTCAGGGCTCGGACCGTCTGTCTGTCTACAGTGACAGTCAGGGTCCGGACCGTTCTGTCTGTCAACGGTGACAGTCAGGGTCCGGACCGTCTGTCTGTCTACAGTGACAGTCAGGGTCCGGACCGTCTGTCTGTCTACAGTGACAGTCAGGGTCCGGACCGTCTGTCTGTCTACGGTGACAGTCAGGGTCCGGACCGTCTGTCTGTCTACAGTGACAGCCAGGGTCCGGACCGTCGGTCTGTCTACGGTGACAGTCAGGGTCCGGACCGTCTGTCTTTCTACACTGACAGTCAGGGTCCGGACCGTCTGTCTGTCTACAGTGACAGTCAGGGTCCGGAACGTCTGTCTGTCTACAGTGACAGTCAGGGTCCGGACCGTCTGTCTGTCTACGGTGACAGTCAGGGTCCGGACCGTCTGTCTTTCTACAGTGACAGTCAGGGTCCGGACCGTCTGTCTGTCTACAGTGACAGTCAGGGTCCGGACCGTCTGTCTGTCTACAGTGACGGACCGACTGCCTGTCTACAGTGACCGTCAGGGTCCGGACCGTCTGTCTGTCTACAGTGATGGACAGGGTGTCTGTCTGTCTGTCTACAGTGACAGTCAGGGTGTCTGTCTGTCTACAGTGACAGACAGGGTCCGGACCGTCTGTCTGTCTACAGCGACAGACAGGGCCCGGACCGACTGCCTGTCTACAGTGACGGACAGGGTCCGGACCGTCTGTCTGTCTACAGTGATGGACAGGGTGTCTGTCTGTCTGTCTACAGTGACAGTCAGGGTGTCTGTCTGTCTGTCTACAGTGACAGACAGGGTCCGGACCGTCTGTCTGTCTACAGTGACAGACAGGGCCCGGACCGACTGCCTGTCTACAGTGACGGACAGGGTCCGGACCGTCTGTCTGTCTGCAGTGATGGACAGGGTGTCTGTCTGTCTGTCTACAGTGACAGTCAGGGTGTCTGTCTGTCTATCTACTGTGACAGGCAGGATGTCTGTCTGTCTGTCTACAGTGATGGACAGGGTCCGGACCGACTGTCTGTCTACAGTGATGGACAGGGTGTCTGTCTGTCTGTCTACAGTGACAGTCAGGGTGTCTGTCTGTCTGTCTACAGTGACAGTCAGGGTGTCTGTCTGTCTGTCTACAGTGACGGACAGGGTCCGGACCGACTGTCTGTCTACAGTGATGGACTGCTGTCTGTCTGTCTGTCTGTCTACAGTGATGGACTGTCTGTCTGTCTGTCTGTCTACAGTGACAGTCCGGGTGTCTGTCTGTCTGTCTACAATGACGGACAGGGGCCGGACCGTCTGTCTATCTACAGTGATGGACAGGGTGTCTGTCTGTCTGTCTACAGTGACAGTCAGGGTGTCTGTCTGTCTGTCTACAGTGATGGACAGGGTGTCTGTCTGTCTGTCTACAGTGACAGACAGGGCCCGGACCGACTGCCTGTCTACAGTGACGGACAGGATGCCTGTCTGTCTGTCTACAGTGACCGTCAGGGTGTCTGTCTGTCTGTCTACAGTGAGAGTCAAGGTGTCTGTCTGTCTGTCTACAGTGACAGACAGGATGCCTGTCTGTCTGTCTACAGTGACAGTCAGGGTGTCTGTCTGTCTGTCTACAGTGACAGTCAAGGTGTATGTCAGTCTGTCTACAGTGACGGAGAGGAGGCCACTGGCGGCTGCAGCGTGTGCCGCCTTCTCCGCGCCGCTTACCTTGCTGAGCTGATCAGTACTGGATGCTGATCGCCAGTCGTTAGACGTTTATATAGCAGGCGGCCGGCGGCCGGCGGCGCGTCCTTGCCGGTCGAATCAGGTGCCGCCCACGCCCGTCACCGCTGTGCCGTACGCTGTCAAAGGCACTGGCACTGGCACCGCCCCTTCACAGGCACTGGCACTGGCACCACGGTATCTTCTGCCACGGGTGCAGCCTCATGACAGGCGCCGTCGTTGGCACTGCCACATTGCCCATACACCGTCACAGACGTCATATGCTCCATTAACGGGACAATACAACAGCTGTCACAAAAGCGTCACAGGCACCGATCTAGACAACCGCGGTTTTGCAGAAGCTAAAACAGTTATCACTATCGTTATAGTTGTACGACTGGTGCTTATTCAGGGGAGTTAAAAAGTACCAACTCACTGCATAAAGTTGGCGCCAAAATATTATCTCTAAGAACTTGCGCCGGGGCCGAAAATGTCCAATTTTGATGTCGATTAACACTGTGTGCTCATCAATTATGTCATGAGTAATGCATCACTACACATATTTCATACTTGTCAAATTGGCTGCCAAATTTCTTTCTTTGTCACTGCGGGTTGTGAACCCCCAATACCACCAATGCCACCAGCCACTAACCTTCGGCCGAGATCTACTAGGCCCATTTTTCTCAGATCGAAATCATTATCGCCAAAAAAAACATTATTATCGCCTGTTCTCCTCATTGTCTCCAACAATATAATGGTGATATGTCTACTGTCTAGGCATTACATCAGATTGGGATCAAATTGGTGCGTGGTGTGTGCATTAGAGGCCGTCATTTTGCTACTTTTTCTACTTTTTCCAGGTTTTCTGAGCTTTTCCCATGTGTCTCGACGTGAAAAATAACATGGCATGGTTTTAAACACGTTTTAACTTAGCGCATACGGGATTTATGAGACATTATTTTGGGTTTCTGCATTAACCCGCGCCGTGCCGCGGTGTTTAGACCCCCATCCCCCCCTCCCCCCTCAGGTTTTTCGAGGATAGCGAAAAAACGGCGACAAGCAACACCGCCGTTTTGGGCACAGCTGTTCGGGCATCAATTGCGCACATTATGAAAACAAAAAATACCTCGGGTCATCTCAGATCAGGTCACCAGACCAGGTCACGTGACCCCACCTCCAAAAAAAAACTTGTGGTCGTACCACAGTCACAGTTTTTAAATGATCGGTTTTAAACTTACAGGGTTTCATAAGGTCATATGTATCTACAATTCCTTTATCTTGGATTTTGTATATCAGCGACCTAAGGTCGGGTCAATTTCGTGACCTCCCCATTAAAAGTCAATGGGGAAATATTAAAATGCTTCCTATTCCAAGGATACGCAAGATATCAGTCTAATTCCTTCTGGATCATGTTATTATAGGCCATTCTTGATGACCTAGGTGCCATTTTTGTTCACTGACCCCTACAGGGTCAGCCGAGGCCATCCGAGGTCACCGATACAGATACAGATATATGTATTAGGACCTTCCATAGTATTGATTTTATGATATCCACGTCATTACACAAATGAAGTACACCAAGATAAAAGTTCAAAATACAGCACCAGATGATGATAAAAATACAGATGGTAAAACACAGCGGCAAAAGAGTGGCAACACAGACCGACCCCGGCTGCTGACATCGATCGCAACCATATCCCGGTATATAGATATAGATGCAGCATGCAGATGGGCTATCGCCTAGCCTCTTGTGTTAGGGCGTTCCAGGCACTCGCGGCTCGGTACATGAAGCTGCGCTTTGCTAATTCTGTCCGCACACGGGGCAGATTGAGCTGGCCGCCATCACTGGCGCGCGTGTGGCGGGCGGACACTTCGGCACGCCTTACCACCCGACCGCGCAGCGGTTCTGAGGCGCTGTGATGAGGTGGCCCCGTGATGCGGTGGCGTTCAACGGCAATGTCACGTTCGTTGATCATGTCATCAACATTAGGCCACCCGAGCTCCCGTAATGAAGGGGGGACATGATCGCGCCGGCCGAGGCCAGTCACAAGGCGGACACCGAAGTTGATCGCCTTTTGCACGCGCTGCCTCTGTGCCGCGGTGCAACGTCTGACGCATTTCGGGGCAGCTTATGACGGATTCGCGCGAGACCTACCAGCACACAATAGCAACGCTGAACGACCAACGAGACGTGGCGGTTCCATGACAGGTGTGGGTCGATGACAACGCAGTCACGCTGTCACAGGCACTGGCACTGGCACTTCCCTTCACAGGCACTGGCACTGACACCCAGAGGCGCAGACAGAGGGGGGGGGGGCTATGAAGGCCCCCCCCCCCGTCGCGGCTCAGAGGGGCCCATCTCGAGTCTGAAAGGGATCCATCGTGGACTCAGAAAGGGCCCATTTCAGGCCTGATAAAATCAAATTTAGCCTCAGAAAGCGAGCATCTCAGGGCCAGAAAAGGCACATCTCAGCTCTCAGGCCCGGGAAGGTCCCATCTTAAGTCCGGAGAGGGCCCATCTTTGGCGCCGAAAGGGCCCATCTCATGTCTGGAAAGGGCCCATCTTAGGTTCTGAATGTCACGTTCGTTGATTACAGTGGATATTAGGATCAGAATGGGCCCATCCCAGATTTTGAAAGGGCCCATCGTTAATCCATCAGCCATGAACTCCATCAGCCATCAACCAATGCTAAGGGGCCCACTCTGGTTAGCCCCCCCGTCGCAAAATTCTGGCTGCGCCCCTGCTGGCACCGCGGTATCTTCTGGAATAAAGCTGAGTAATTTCTTAAATGTTTGGCACTAAATTACAATTAATGTATGTCTATAAGTGTTAGATACGCTTGCAATAAGTTTAGGCAGCAATACCATTGCTGGAATGCCTGTATTGCATCAAGTGAGTGTGATAAAAACAGTGTTTGTCAGTTGTGTGGAAGTGACATTGATCAATTCGGTAATGGCTGATCAGTTGATGACAAAGTGTCTGTGTCGAAGGCCTGTAGCGCGTCACTCGCAGGCCTCCCAGGTTACGCTCTTTGTACACGCCTCTGAGTACTGTAGGCACAATTAATTCCCAAACGACGCAGAATGTGAGGTATTCCCAGTAAAGGCCAGTGCCATCCCTCTCAGAGGCACCTGAAGGCCAGTGCCATCCCTCTCAGAGGCACCTGAAGCCCAGTGCCATCCCTCTCAGAGTCACCTGAAGGCCAGTGCCATCTCTCTCAGAGTCACCTGAAGGCCAGTGCCATCTCTCTGAGAGGAACCTGAAGGCCAGTGCCATCCCTCTCAGAGGCACCTGAAGGCCAGTGCCATCTCTCTCAGAGTCACCTGAAGGCCAGTGTCATCCCTCTCAGCGGCACCTGAAGGCCAGTGCCATCTCTCTCAGAGGCACCTGAAGGCCAGTGCCATCCCTCTCAGAGGCACCCGAAGGCCAGTGCCATCCCTCTCAGAGGCACCTGAAGGCCAGTGCCATCCCTCTCAGAGGCACCTGAAGGCCAGTGCCATCTCTCTCAGATGCGCCTGAAGGCCAGTGCCATCTCTCTCAAAGGCACCTGAAGGACAGTGCCATCTCTCTTAGAGGCACCTGAAGGACAGTGCCATCTCTCTCAGCGGCAGCTGAAGGCCAGTGCCATCCCTCTCAGAGGCACCTGAAGGCCAGTGCCATCCCTCTCAGAGGCACCTGAAGGCCTGTGCCATATCTCTCAGAGGCACCTGAAGGCCAGTACCATCCCTCTCAGAGGCACCCGAAGGTCAGTGCCATCCCTCTCAGAGGCACCTGAAGGCCAGTGCCATCCTTCTCTGAGGCACCTGAAGGTCAGTGCCATCTCTCTCAGAGGCACCTGAAGGCCAGTGCTATCTCTCTCAAAGGCACCTGAAGGACAGTGTCATCTCTCTTAGAGGCACCTGAAGGCCAGTGCCATCTCTCTAAAAGGCACGTGAAGGACAGTGCCATCTCTCTCAGAGGCACCTGAAGGCCAGTGCCATCTCTCTCAGAGGCACCTGAAGGCCAGTGCCATCTCTCTCAGAGGCACCTGAAGGCCAGTGCCATCCCTCTCAGAGTCACCTGAAGGCCAGTGCCATCCCTTTCAGAGGCACCTGAAGGCCAGTGCCATCCCTCTCAGAGGCACCTGAAGGCCAGTGCCATCCCTCTCAGAGGCACCTGAAGGCCAGTGCCATCCTTTTCAGAGGCAGGCCATCCCTCTCAGAGGCACCACACGTGCCAACGCCACGGCGCCACAGTGCCACGGTGCCACGGTGCCACGGTGCCACGGCGCCACGGTACCACGGTGCCACGGTGCCACCGCGCCACTGTGCCAGGGCGCCACGGTGCCACAGTGCCACGGTGCCACGGCGCCACGGTGCCACGGTGCCACGGTGCCACGGCGCCACGGCGCCACGGTGCCACGGTGTCACGATGTCACAGTGTCGGAACCAAAAACAGAATCATACAAAGCCTATACGAGTGCCTAACATAGGGTCTGGAATTCAAGATATTGGCCGCCACGACGATGTTCATGCTACATTAAGGATGATTTTGTATCTTGTACAGAGGGTGTGGGGTGTGGGGGACAAACATGTTTGCGCTACTTAATTATATACGGGTTCAGTGGAAACGTTACGAAGCTTTACATAGGGTGAAGGGTGTTGAAAATTGCCGAAGAAAGCGTTACGTAATATATGGACGATTCATACTTCATAGTACGGCGGCGCTCGGCGCGCCGCGGCACGACGGCGAGTTCTCCCACGGTGTAATGTGATACCCGCCCGCCCCGGGTCTGCCGCCCTCACATTATCACCCCATATCTATATTTCATCAACACCTAACGGCTACCAGAATTCGGCGGGACGGGAGGGCGGAAGCACGAGTTTTGTTAGTCCTCGAGTAACCGATGTCATTTTACAGCTTCAAACCAACCCAGGAGACGTTTTATTAGTGGATCGCCGGCTTAAACGCGAGTATTTTGAGCATCCATGCGACGACGGTGGTCGTTGGAGCCGATTCAGTGGCTGTTGGTTGTATTATACTGGTCCATATTGCAATGGCTACAAATGGCATGATTCAAAACTTTACCAGTCTCTATCGAGCAGGTGTATTTGAGTATAGGTACGTAAGCCGGTTTTCTGGGAAATACGCACTGTCTCATTAAAGAGCGCAAAAACGATTGGTGTGAGTGTGACATTGTTAGACTATGTTGATGTATTTCTATTCAAACAGCTTACTGATCGGTCGTGATAACCTGTTGTCAGATTTTCTGTCTTAGTCTTGGTAACAAATTGTCATGCACCTGTTCGGGCATCAATTAACCACATTTTGCAATGTTTTTTTCGGGTCACCTCAGGTCATGTCACCTGGTCGCATTAAGTGATCCGTCTCCCAAAAAATAGCAATCGTGCCCAGGCAACAGTGTTTGTCCCGAGCGGTTTTAAACTCACATAATTGAATTAGGGTTAAGTACCTACAAATCGCATATCTTAGATTTTTGTATATCTGTGACCTAAGGTCAGGTCGGTTCCGTGACCTCCCCATTTATATGTCAATATGAAAATATGCAAATGCCTCCCATTCAGAGAATACGCATTACATCAGACCAATTATTTCAGCAGCATCTTTGTATAGCTTATTCTTGATGACCCTATGCCACTGGTGCTCAGTGAGCCCTACAAGGGCATCTTAGGTCAACTGAGGTCAAAACAAAACAAAGTGCTCCTTCACATTGGAAAAGAACGTTGAAGAATCTCCCGCTCGGCTCCTGATCCAATAAGGACGTTTTACTGGTTTGTAGGTACATACATATACTTACCGTATCTAAGCGAGGTCCAAAATCCCTACTCCAGCAGGCAAAACAGCTAAACACCCTGATAATATGTACCATATGCTCAATATGTACCGAAAATCTACTCACTAAAATCGTCATACCCAGATCAATGCAGACCCATCTAAAACGCGAAGGAAATATACGGGCCCCTACGGTTCCCATGGCCCAGCAGAAGCGAACATTTTTACCGTCAGCAGGCATGGCTACCGCCAGCGCGCACAGCCCGGCGCTGCCGGGCGAACGGCTGAGACCCCGCGGGCGGCGGAGCGCCGCCGCCCCCGGCCCGTCAGGGCCTCTGCCGCGGCGGCGCCACTGACACTGCCGGGTTCCACTATACACCACTCCACTGTGTTCAAGTGACGTCACTCAACTAGCGTTTCGTCGCACCACCGGCTATGGTGAGACATCTACCGGGCGATATTTGAACCAATAGTTCCCGGAAGGTAGATGTCCTCGGTGTTCTATTTTTGGAGGTCGCAAACTTTGGCTGCCACTACTTTGTATGTGGCTGGATACCACGATTTTGGCTGCTGCTAGCTTGGTTGATGACGATGTCCCCTACCCGGGCGTAATTTGGATGTCGCAAGCGTTGGATGGTGCTGTTTTGTATGGTACAAGCATTTATTGCTACAACTTTTAACGCTTCCATATGCACCCGTAAAAATACGAATAACATATTTCCCACAATGCAAACAAATTAGGCAAAAGCAAAAGGCATTACTTTAGTAATAATAAAGGAGACAAATATGGCGCAGCTATGCAAAATTATGCACATGTAGCTTGGCCTTTGTTGTTGCACTGTCACGCAGCTACGCGCCCAAACCCATCAAGAAAGTCATTCTTGGATGTCCTCTGTTTTCCAATATTTGTGCTTTGTTTTTGCAAGTTTTGGGTTCTTTGTTATTGCAATTTGGATATATATTTTCCCCAAAAATGATCTAAACTCTCCACTTTTAATCACCCTGACCTTAATTTATCTTGTGAAACATATTTGTATTGCTGGTAATGCTGGAACATTATGAGCAAATAGAAGATTATATTCTTATAACTCTTACTTGTACCTACTTGCTAGGTCTAACTCTATGATCATTCATGTTCTTGTTCCACCCTAGGATGATCAGTGTCCTGTGAGATGGTCAAATAAAACTTCTGTTTTATTTTTCATAGTGTCATTTGCATAACCATAATTGTACTCAAAATCTACACACGTTTGGCCAATGTGAAGGTGGATTCTAATGTTTGTTCGTTAACCAGGAACAGGGCCAAATTGGGATGTCTTGCTTTGCTTATTTTACCATGTACATATTTCATAAAGTGACATATTTTCATGTGTGTGCACATGGTTGTTTACTGTTTAGTCTACCTGGTTGTCAATAAATAGTGTTGATCTTTAGTTTACATAATTACCAGCGAGCGCCAAGCGCTCGCTCGTCTTTCCGTGGTATATGGGAACAATCTGAATATGAGGGACCCGGCCCGGCCCGACCCGTGGCGACGCTTTTGAGAAGCTCATATCTCTGCAACCACACGTCCGATTGACAAGCTGACTTGTTTGCTGAGCAGCCCCATCCAACCTACCCTGTTTGAGACCGGTGCTGACTCATGTGAATGACTACCACTGCGCGTGGCGCGTGCCACGTGAAGGGTGTTGAAAAGTGTTTTCTCGCAAAAACTCTGCAACGGCTGAGCCGATTATGTGCAAATTTGGTGTGTGGTTAGGGACCCCTCAGCCGCCAATTTTCCACAAGTCAGGGGTGGGGTGCCTCTGCACGTGCGCACGTGCAGACCCCTATGTTATATCTCAGGAACGGCTGAACCGATTGCGTTCTAACTTAGCGTGTGGTTAGGGACCTCTCAACCGCCAGTTTCCCACAAGTCAGGGATGGGGTGCCTCTGCACGTGTGCACGTGCACACCCCTATTCTATATCTCAGGAACGGCTGAGTCGATTGTGTTCAAATTTGGTGTGTGGTTAGGGTCCCCTCCGCCGCCGCCTACCCACTAGTCATGGGTGGGGTGCCTCTGCACGTGCGCACATGCACACTCTTTGTTGTAGCTCAGGAGTTACTTGCCCGATCGGGTTGAAATTCACCATACTTTTATTTCGCGCTCGATCGTTCAACGCCAACTACGGCGCCTTACTGGTAAGTAATATGCTAAATCTGTTTTTTTACTTCCTTTTTCTTTCATACTGTTTTGTATGTCTAATATTTATTCTGTAAAGTTGGGGGGGTTGACTGACAAGTTTGGGGGCTGAGCAACAAGTTGGGGGGGCTGAAGCCCCCCTCCCCCAAATTGAATAGGATCTGCCAGGGGTAAAGGGGTAATATGCCCCTGACATGGGTAATAAATCATTCATTGGAGGGTCGGCCGGGGATCCTGGAAGGTCGGCTGTAAAACCCTGCATCCCGTACGGGAATGGCAACGGGGCGGGAATGGGGGGGGGGGGAATAGGGCAAACTTTTGGGAAATTAACGGGTTGGAACCGGTTACGGGACAGACCATATATTTTGTAGCACCACAAAAAGTGAAATATGCAGAAACGGGTGGGAATGGGAGCCCCATCAATTATGAAGTCGGATTGGAACGGGTTTGGGTCTGGATGTGATGGGGGCTGGAACGGGATGGGGGCTGAAAATTTGTCCCACGAAGGGCTCTAGTCGGCTGGGCTCCTTGAGGATCGACCGGAGCACCTAGAGGGTCGACCGGGGCCCTTGAAAGGCCCATCTGGGGATTCATGGATGAACGACCAGGGCCCCTGGGGCGACGACTGGACCCATGGAAATTTGTACGGGCCCCTGAAATGGCGTATTAGAAATCAAGGGCCCATCATACCTACCCCAAAATTTTCAATTCACCGGATTTGGCCCACTTTGTTTTGAGGGGGCCCCATTTTCAACTTTTGTATTAGGTTATTTTTTGGGTCCTAAAATTGTCCTCACTCGCGCCCCCCCCCCCCCCCCCAAGGGCGGATACAAGGGCCTCTTTCGCCACTCAGGGGCCCTGATACAATGAGAATCCCCTCTGTCGGTCAGGGGGCGGGAAGTGGTTGTTGTTGTTGTTTATTTGTGATCAAGTAGGGAAACAACGGAAACAAATGAAATAATAGGATCGGTGCAAAATTCCAAATGACTTCAGTCACGGCACCTCTCCTAACATAAACGTAGAACAAGGGGCACGACCGCCGGAATAAAGTGAAATCAGTGGGTAATCGGTCGCAGCGCCAGCCGCCGCCGCCGCCGCCGCCGCCGCCGCCCGTCGCCGCCTCATTCCTTCTATTACGTAGTCCTGGAAGAGCAGGGCCTCCCGTAAGTAAGTAACGGGGTGGGCAAATGCCCATCCAGTGCTCCAAGATGCCCACCCAGTGACGATAATTTTCCCACCAGTTGTAAACTATGAAATTACGGGCATCCGTAATTTCCCGTCCCCTCCCGGTGACCAAAAGGCAACAAAAGAACCATTCTAGCATCGGTACAGTCAATTTGTCCTGTTTGAAAGCATTTGGATGCGCATGGAAAGACAATAATCAAGAATGGCCTCAGGACTGGGAATTTGTTATCTTTGGGCAGTGTGTAAAATACCTGCATATTATTTGGCTTTGCTGCTGCATTTCCGAGGCGCTGTTTCGACGCTAAACATTTCAAGTGCCGGATCCTGAGGCCATTTTTTTATAAGAAAGGCTTCAGGTCAACAGTGGAAATTGAGCTTCCGGCCATCCGAGAAAAAAAAACGAAGGTTGTTTACCACCACAGTTCAAGTTTGACCATGCAACCTAAAAAAGACCTAAAAAAAACCTAAAAAAAAGAGTACATTGCTTTTTCAAAAAACTAAACGTCTTCAAGAAACTTTGTCTGGAGTACCTGGAAGCCAAGGCCCGGCGCAAGCGGGATCCGGATGCACCAACATACCAAAAGCGCGAGTTTGTGGCGAAATTCTTTCGCGAGATGGGCGACGTGTAAGTAGGGAGTCCATCACAGAAAAAAATACGAATTCGAGTCATTATTCTAGTCATTCATTATGATCTGGGTAGCTGTTACTCAGATCTACACAAAACAGTCGCTGCTATACTAGTTGCTGTAATGGACATCCCCATTGCTGTGTGATTTGGGGGTTCACATATAATCGAATAAATATGGTCCATCGTGTTGTCGTCGTGTTTTGTATTCACGATCTCAGCGCCTTTCCATGCAGTTGCAGTTGCAATGCAGTTTATTCCATGCAGTTTATTCAAACAAAGTCAAGTTTAGATGGATGCAAAGTTAAAAACCACACATCCACGCTAAAAAGTAGAGACAGTGAAAACTTAGAAGTCAGGAAAAAACACTCCGCCGGCCTACATGCTTGTAATGTGTTTCAACACGAAATCATTGCTGTGGCGATACTGGCGAGAATTCCACGTTTCGGTGCTGTGGTCGCTAGGTCCTGCTTCGGACGCAGCTACGTCTTCGTGCTCGTCCCATGTGAACTCCGGTTAGCAGCAGATAAAATGATACGGACGAAGAACTGGGGAGAGTGGCGCCTGGCAAGGATGCCCTCACAACTCCATTATAACCAGACCAGAACCAGAACCAGAAACTACTCACTTATGTAAATATGTCACTAACGGGCGTAGTTACTAACGGCAAGTGATCAGTAGAGGAATTTATTTTTTGCGCCCTCGAAGCGGTGCGAACAATTATTCGGCCTAGATTTAATTAAAGGGAAATAATGACCTTTTCCCACACAAATGGTGTTATTACTTGAAATCGACAGACGAGACCAAAATATGTTGTAAATTCATCACATTATGCATAAAAACCCTTCCACGGAAAGATATTTCAAGTTATAGTTAATAAGCGTTCCACACTTATAACGATTGGTACTCAGCAAGTACTCGGTAACGAATTCAGTAAATTAGCCTCCCTTCGCATTGTTATTTAGCATGCAAGTCTGCAATATGTTTCCTGCACTCTATCTTTTGCGAATATGTGCCAATCTTTTATGAACAATCAACAATAATTTGAAAAAAGGAATTGAAATCGGCAGTTTAGTTTCGCCCCGGACGGCGACTTATTTAGTGTATGCAATTTGTTGAGAGTTAATTCAACGAGAGGTAGGTATTCAACGTTGAACAGATGGATGTCGCGTTTCGTTAGTGGAGGGAAAACACCGATCATGAACTCCGAAAGAAGTATGTGTACTTGTTGTTTCATTTGTCCAAACTTCCAACCTTTAATAAGGAAATAATTGTATTTCATTCTAAAATTTAGAACACGTCATTGTTATACCATAACGGTAGCCCAAGAAGAAAAAAAAACTACAAAAATGCTAAAAAAAAAGTTGCTAAAAATAAAAAGGCCATTATATCCCTTTAAAGGGAAATAATGACATTTTCCACAAACAAAATGGAGTTACTACTTGAAATCGATAGACGATACCAAAAATATTGTAAATATATCGCATTTTACATATACACATTCC
The DNA here is from genome assembly GCA_036785665.1 of Chirona hameri. Classification (NCBI taxonomy): domain Eukaryota; kingdom Metazoa; phylum Arthropoda; class Thecostraca; order Balanomorpha; family Balanidae; genus Chirona; species Chirona hameri. Next base: position 33,240 of record JAXIVJ010010529.1, on the reverse strand, counting down.
TACCGAAAGATATTTCAAGTTAAAGTTGATAAGCGTTCGACGCTTATAACGATCGGTACTCACAAGTACTTGATAACGAATTCACTGTCCGAGCTAAAATTAGCCTGCCTACGCATTGCTATTTATCATGTTTGTCAGTGTGTTCCATGTGCGAGTAGTGTTTGGGATAAATGATCATTGGAAGAATGTTGTTCTGTTGACGGGGAGTGTTAGTGTTCTCGAGTTTCTGAGTTTCCTTCCAATGGTGGTGTATAATAGTGCTATGTACCACAGACCCGGCCATACTCGTGACTGTGCCGGAGTATCTGTCTTATTACCGAGCGGGCGCGAAGCGCCCGTGAGGTTTCTTGTCAACTTACTAGACAAATGTACATTTGACCCGGCCCGAACCAGCCATACAGACGCCTTTCGGAAGCTAATATCTTTGCAACCACTGTTCCGATTGATATCGGGGTTTCACCATTAGATAGGACCATCAAATCAATTTTGATTTTGGTATGTTGCGTTCTGGTAAGGGTGGCACCACAGCGCGTGGCACACGCAAACTTGGAAATGATCAAAAATCATTCTTGATAAAAAAAATGGCATTATTAATCTAGGCAATCGTTTTCTACACGCTGAAGCATGCAGCGCTCAGGACGTACTCCCTTTTGGCGGATTCGAGAAAGGAGATCATGATCATTTTAATAAAACTGAATTGTTCTGTTGGCATGCATGGAGGCCTGGCAATTTTTATGGACGACTAAAAGGACTAAAAGGACTATGTGCTATTACCACGTGTGCTCCCGTACCGTTTAATATGTCAAACCTGTTTTAGCTTTACCAGAGCGCGCCAGCTCGGTCATCGCCCAAAATGGCGTTTTACTGGTGTATTCTGGTTGTTAGTGTAGTGTGTTTGTGAGCCTGTGAAAGAACAGCTGTTTGTGCATCGTTCGTCGTGTCTTGAGGGTGTCCCATCAAAGGTCTTGTCTCAGTTTGTCTGTCGATGTCCTGGGTGAGGCCCCTGTCACCAGTCTCGCCGCACGGCTCTGTACTTTTTCTAGTCGCAATTCGTCTTGTAAGGTAATGCACTCACACAATCGCTTCACACGACCCGGGTGTTAACTCCTACCACAGGGGTTAATTTGGAAATTTACTCATGCATGGGGTGTAATTGTTGAGGCTTCGCCATCTACACACATGGCAGACACCTGCGTCGTGTGTCAGTTCCGACCACCATCGCATCGTGTGTTAAATACCCACAGTTCAGGTGTTCACGGACACCTGCCCGCTGTGTTGATTTCCAATACACCTGCGTCGTGTGTCCGCTCGCCGCAAGCTGAGGTGTTCATCTACACCACCCACCTACACCCGACTGGTGTGTAGTTGCAGTACCTGCGTCGTGTATCCGCTCACCGCCAGCTCAGGTGTTCATATACACTTCCCACTTACACCCCGCTGAGGTATGGATACCGGCGGCGCGAGCATGCGCGCATACGAATTGCAAACACTTTTCAAGCCAGGCGTCCATGTGTCAGTTGCCGCGGCAGTGTTGTGCAGAATACATGTGCGTCGAACCGTTGTCAGTGTTCAAGTTACTGTGAGTTGTGAAAGGCTGTCAATTGTGCGTCGTGATCGGAGTTATATAAACACCTAATTGTGAGCTGTGAGTGTGCAATTTTTGCCTTCTTTTGATCTTAGAAATGTTGTTAGTTGTGAATTTGTGATGACCGTTGATCCATAGTAATTATGATAATGCATGAGTATGTTTGATAATGATTATTTTTGATGTTGATGTTGATGTTGATACATTGATCTGTTTATAAAATAATTCACTTTTTTGTTTCAATACAATGATTTTGCACGGAGATGTACCTATTATTAGTTGCTCAGATTGGGAAGGTTGGCGCGAGTGGTCAGAGTCAGGTGGTCAGGCTCGTAGGGCAAGTAACCCGGCAGCCCAGTTGCGAACGCCGCTCGGCTAATGCTCGCGTCCGGCCGGCGCCGCGGCACGCGTCGGTCGCCCAGCCAGCATTGGCCAGCCGGCGCTCATAAGGCGGCCGCCGGGTTACGAGGCCGGGCCTGGCAATGCTCGTCGCTCGGCCAATGTATTGCTTCGTCCTTATACATACGAGCTGAAATGTAACGTTTAACGAATACTATGTCATGCCGGTACTGATATGAGTCCAGTGGTAGTTTTTTCGTCTATTAAAACATGAAAAACGGCATGACAATACATTACATGGCATGGTAACATGGCACGTGACATAGGTCACCAATTTCCATAGTATAAGTCACATAAGACGTGAATTTAAACAACTCCTCAATAATGTTACGTGTGAAACGCTTACGGACGTAACAAATCGCTCAGAATCGGAAAATTCGTGAATTCGATATTGCATTGCCCGACCCGTCTCATAACCGGCAGACGAATTGCGAACGCCGCTCAGCTAATGGGAGCGGGCGGCCGGCGCTCCGCCCGGCGTTCGTAACCCGGCGGCTGACTAGTGAGCGCCGAGCGGCTAATGCCCGCGGCCGGCCAGCGCTGCCGCACGCGTCGGTCGGCCGAAAGTGGTAAACGAGCTCCCGCAATACGCCCGGCTGAGGCGTAAATCGACACCCCCGCATGAGTATTGCGACACCTCGACACCCCATGCAGTGGTGACGTTACGCTTCTCCCAGTGGTAAACGAACTCCCGCTATACGCCCGGCTGAGGCGTCAATTGACACCCCCGCAGGAGTATTGCGACACCTAGACACCCCATGCAGCGGTGACGTTACGCCTCTCCCAGTGGTAAACGAACTCCCGCTATACGCCCGGCCGAGGCGCCAATCGACACCCCTGCATGAGTATTGCGACATCTCGACACCTCATGCAGTGGTTATAAAGGGTGTTCCGTTAAAACTATACACCCCATTCAGCGGTCATCACGGTTGTGCCGGTACACCTCCCTGAATGCTAAACAAAACACCTTCCAGGTGACGTAGTTTAGGTTGTGTGAGCATCACACGGTTTAAGGGTGTCATCGCCCTGCAAGGGTGTTGATTGTTTGTGTGTGTGTGTCCGTCAAAAAGAATGTCACAATAGTCACACACTGGCGGATCCAGGGGAGGGGGGGGGGCAATCCGGCCATGCCCCCCCCCCCAAAGCCTGGAAGGGGGGGGGCCAACATGTCTTTTGCCCCCCCCCCCCCCAAAAAAAAAAATATATATATATATATAAATAACTGTAATATGAGCCTCAACGCATATAAAAAAAAACAATAAAATTCCGTGTTCTGTGAAATTTTAAGAAAAAAAAATGAACACGTTCATAAATAATGGTTTCGTCGTCGACGAAGGAATAACTAGACCCACGACCAAGGGCGGATCCAGGGGGCGAACGGGGCCATGCACCCCCCCCCCCCCCCCCAAGCCTGTTTAAGGGGGGGCCAAACTATGTTTTGCCCCCCCCCCCCCCAAGACGTGAAATTTAATGCATGCTATATTTGCGTTTTTAGAACGGTACTGGGCATCCCAAAATTGCAGCAGTCAAAATCAAGCTAGCCTCAGTCAAAAACTGAAAAATTTCGCGCCGCTTCACGGCATGACACAAGTTTCACAATTGCATATACAAATTTGGAAAACTAATTCCATTAAGTGTCTTGCAGAGGCTCTCCTTGGCGGTAATTGCTGGCCCCAGGGCCAACTCTCTTCATAAAATATTATCTTTAAAGCGGGCTACATGTTTAGCTTGTCTGCCAGTTCCGAAAAAGGCGACGCGAACGCAAAGACGCGGACTTCGGCAACCGGAAGCTGTTCCAGCGGTGCCCAACTTGTTGGCCCGAAGAGCTAATAGTGGGGACCAGGCCAGGACTATCTCCCCAAGCCATCTCCCCCAGGCTCCTCCAGATCCACAGGGACCATTTATGCGCGGAAATGTCGGTCTGCCTCTTGCTACTTTGAAACCATTTGCACTGTTACCAGTTGTTTGTTACAGTTCGGTACATAGGTATGTATACAGACTACAGTTATTATTATCATATGTACTATTGAGCGCAGACTGCCACCGGCCATCGTGATTTACTATCCGAGGCTAATGTATATGAAAAACTACCTTCATTTCAACATTTTGCATCATACCGAGATGTGCAACCAGGAAAAGGGGTTACCTGAGGCTTGGCTCCACTCACGGTCTGGTTCCAATATTAAAAATGCGTTTTCCACGACCTAAAATTAAAATGTTCACGCCGCTTCGCGGCGTCACATCAGTGGCCATCGTCATAACGAAGCCATCGTCATCGTCTTCGTTTCGTCGTAACGCTGAATTGAATGAATAACATTTTTAGCTTATTATCCTCTACAAGGCTAAAAAGCTAAAAATGCCTATGTTTCTGGGTTTTATCAGGCAAACCCGAGCAAAAAAAAAATCGCGCCGCTTCGCGGCGCGAAATAACAAGTACCTACTATAACATGCAAATCCACATTAGAAATGTTGCAAAGGCTTAAATACACGCATAACAAATTGGGGTACATTTTATCGTCATTTCAGCCGAACTCAAAAAATATCGGCGACGCCCCTGGGTACAGCTGACAATTGACATAGTTTTTATCAATGTAAGGCAATGACGGAACAATACAAACTGCAAGCTGACATCTTTCCTTTTTCGATATCCCAAAAGGTCGAAAACCTAAAAAAAAAAATGGGGAAAAAAATCGAAATCGTGTGGTTGCAAAATAAAGTGGCCCAAATCCGGGAAGAAATTCGAAATTGGGGGTAGGTAAGGTCCGCTAAAAAAAACGGTTTGCCCCCCCCCCCCCAAAAAAAAAAACGACGGCTGGATCCGCCCTTGTAGTCACAGTGTGGTCTTACGTATAGGTTGTGTATATGTGACTGAGTGTGGTGCGATGTATGTGTTTGGCTACTGGATAGATGGGGCTTGGTGCCATGTTTGCTTTTGTAATTATATTATTCACATGTTTGTGGAATCTCAGTTGTTTTGAGAATGTGATGCCTTGGTATTTATATGCTTCAGTATCCGGGGAAATTATTTTTCCAGAGAAGCGTAGTACTGGTGATGTGTGATGTGCTTTGTGACTGAATGTCTGTTGAATTGTTTTGGAAGTGTTGAATTGAATTGCCCATTGTCTTGCGTATTCGTCAATGGCGTCAAGGTAGCGTTGAAGAGTACGGTGTCAATGTCTTTGTTCTTACGAGAGGCATACAGAGAAGTATCGTCTGCGTAGAAAATAATGTCGTTAGTGACGTTTTCGGTGAGTCCGTCTAGGTACATAAGCGCAAGGAGAGGTCCCAGAACTGAGCCGTGAGGGCATCCAGTGTTGATAGTTGGTGTCGAGGAAAAGGCGTCTCCCACCCTCACCCGTTGTGTTCTGTATGTTAGATAGGATTTCAGCCATAGGAGGAGCGGGCCAGAGATAAGGAAGTCGTTTTTGCATTTATAAAGAAGTCCATCATGCCATTTTTTCCTTCGAAATATGTTGACATGTCAAGAAATATTGCTGTCATGTCACGTCCTTCGTCTAGTTGTTTATAAAGTGTGTGAGTGAGATAGACCAGTTGAAGCTGAGTGTTGTGTCGACCTGTACCCGCTTTGTCTCTCTGATAAGAGATGGTTGTTAGTAAGGCGAGTGTATATAGAGGCAAAAACGAGCTTTTCTAGAGGTATTGATAGACAGGACAAAAGACTGATAGGGCGGTATTGATTAAAGTCTGATGGTGATCCTGAGTTTATGTAGATAGGTGTAATGGTCGCTTCTTTCCAGCAGTTGGGGAAAATGCCAAATTCGAGAGATTTATTCAATAGTGTCGCGAGTGGTTTGTATATCAGCAGCGCTGTTAATTTAAGCAATTTAGTGGAAATTTGATCGGGGCCGGTCGATTTGTGCATGTGGCAGGCCCTATTAGTGGCAGGCCCTGGCTGCCCCTATTAGTGGCATAAGGGTGGGGAAGATTCGCCCCCTCCCCTCCCCGGAGATCTCGAGGTCCACCCGTCCGATTTTTACAAATCAAACGGCGTTCGTTTCCCCTTAACCCTATTTGTAACAGGCTCCTGGCTACTCCTATTTGTAACAGGGGGAGGATTCCGCCCCCCCCCCCCCGGAGATCTCGAGATCTACCCGTCCGATTTTCAAAAATGAAACGGTGTTTGGTTCCCCTCAACACGATCTACATTTCTAAATAATAATAATACAAATTGGATAGGGGGGCAACAGGAGGGCAAAAACGACAAATTTTAGTGGTATGTTTGATCCAACATAGCTTTCATGTTTATCGACCGATTTTAACACAACCAATAGGAATCGATAGAGATTGAATTGTAAATTGATATATAACGGTGACGTTTGAAAATTCAAAAATTATAGGCGTGTGCAGGTCACTCAATATGGGGGTGAAGTAAATGCGTAATAAAACCATTTTTTGATGTTGTTTTTTTGATAAATTATAAAATGGTATGTGATTGTGACATTAGACAAAACAGTTATAAATCATATTTTTGCCATAGGCGGTACCAGGTTAGTGAAAAAGGGAGGTCAAATTGGGAAAAAAAATATTAACCGCAGACCAGTTGCTACCCAGCACTATACATATGTTACTGATCGTAGATAGTTCCTTTTTGCATGTTGTACTTCATCATAAGCGTATCCAGGATCCACACTGGGGCGGCACAAGACCTTTTGATAAGTATATTATCCGCTATTATGATACTAACTAGTCAACAGTGACTATTTCACTACAACTTCAATTAATATTGCTTACCCCCCTTTTTACCCTACCTGGACTCGCCTATTATCTTATAATCGTTGGTAAAGTAGCCTGTGGTGCGTGTTTCATCCGAAAACTGCAGTATGTTATGTCATTGTACGTCCATGCCTCTTAGTTTCCTTGCAATAATATGACCCCCTTTTTCATTCCTGAGCGCGCCTCTGCAAAAAAAAGAAGACTTTATTCCCTTTTCTGGCCTCATATGTGCATATATCATTATAAGCTAAACGTATATTGCGCCGTTATCGCTGGCATATCGTCATCAACATTTCAGTCACCCCCCTTTTCATGTGCCTGAACACGCCCCTGAAACTCTATATGTAATAAATTATGCAAATAATGGAAGCAGAAGCTATCTTTTACATCTCGATATCTATAAATGTCCCTTAAATCTTTCTATTGGCTTCCCGCCAAGCATTGAATACTTCCTGGAACCCCCCCCCCCCCCCCTTTCAAGCCCCTGAAACCGCCTCTGCCTTGCAATTTTTATGATATTTCAATAACATCAACTAATTTGCACTTGTTGCAATCACCGTAAGCCGATGTAACTCCTTCATACTTGAGGAAGTTAGGAAGAAACCGTGAAGATCGCATTTCCGTATTATCGCCAAATGTCGCCTCCGAACCCACCCAAAACTGTGCCCTGGAACCACCTCTGTTCGGGTTAAGAACTCAAAATTGTAACTCCAAATGCAGTATTCAATTCCATGAAAAGCTCCAAAATTTCATGGACCTGCTCCCAGCAGTTCTGGAGATATCTGCGAAAAACATGAGGGGGGGGGGCGGAATCCGCCCCCCCCCCCCCCCCCTGTTACAAATAGGGTTAACACGATCTACATTTCTTTATAAATAAACAAAATTGATAGGGGCGGGGGGGGGGGCAAAAAAAAAATAGAGGTACCTTTCATCCAGCACAGCTGCCATGTTTATCAACCGATGGTAACGCAACTAATGGGGATCGATAGATATTGTATTGGAGATTGATATATGATGGTAACTTTTAAAAATGCAAAAATGATAGGCGTTTGCAGGTCAATAAATATAGAGCTGAAATAAATGAGTAATAAAACCGTTTTTGATGGCTTTTTGGGATAAATTAAATAGTGCGTTATTGTGACATCAGACAAAATAGTTATAAATCATATGTTTCGCCATAGGCGGTGCCAGGTTAGTAAAAAGGGAGGCAAAATATATAAAGTATTAACGGTAGGCAAGTTGCTACCAAGCAATATACATAAGTTACTGATTATAGATAGTTCCTTTTTGCATGTTGTACTTCATCATAGGCGTATCCAGGATCCAAACTGGGGAGGCACAATACCTTTTGATGGGTATATTTTCCGTTATTATGATACTAACTAGTCAACAGTGACCATTTCACTTGCAACTTCAATTCAAATTGGTTACCCCTTTTTACCCTACCTGGGCCTTATTATCATATAATTGTTCGTAGAGAACCCTCGGATGCGTGTTTCATCCGAAAACTGCATTATGTTATGTCATTGTAGGCCCATGTATCTTAGTTTCCTTGCAATAATATAACCCCCTTTCTTCGATTACTGAGCGCGCCTCTGCAAAATTTGGTTTACTTAATTCCCTCTCCTGGTCTCATATGTGCATATATCATTCTGAACTAACTGTCTATTGCGCCGTAATCGCTCGCATATCGTCATCACCATGCCAGTAACCACCATTTTCCTGTGCCTGAACAGGCCCCTGCAACTCTATATGTAATAAACTATGCAAATTATGGAAGCAGAAACGATCTTTTGCATCTTCATAGCTATAAATGCCCCTTACATAGCTCTATTGACTGCCAGCCAAGCGTGTCATACTTTCCGGAAATCTCCCCTTTTCATGTCCCTGAAACCGCCTCTGACGTGCAATATTTATAATAGTTCATTAACATCAACTAATTTGCACTTGCTTCAATCACCTTAAACCTATGCAACTCCTTCATACTTGAGGCAGTTAGGAAGAAGCCGTGAATATCGCATCTCAGTATTATCGCCAAATGTCGCCGAAGAACTCTACAAAAACCGGGTCCTGGAACCGCCTTTGTTCAGGTTAAGAACTAAAAAAATTACTCCATATGTGGAAATCAATTCTGGGAAAAGTCCCAAATTTCATGGGCCTTCTCACAGCCGTGCTGGATATATCCGCAAAAAAAAAACTCAAGGGTCGGCAGAATCTCAGCCCCCCCCCCCCCCCCCCCTCTACCACTAATAGGGTTAAGTGAATGTAATGCTTTTAGTACTCGTTCTTGTGAAACATGAATTTGTGGCAGTGTCTGGATGGTTCTGTCGTTTGCAGGATCTCCCGGTAATTCTATTGAGTCTGTGTCGAGATTCGTTTGAGAAGTAAAGTGTTCGTTACAGATGTTGGCTTTGTCCATCTCGTCTGTAACTAAGTCACCGTTTGTCGTTTCTAGTGTTGGTATGTATCTGTGATGTTTACGTCCGATCAGTGATTTCAGCGTTTGGTGAGACTTGTATCATGTATGGGTCATGTTTATTTTCGACGAGTGCTCTGGCTGTTGTCTGTATGTGGTTGTTTCGGAGCTGGCACATAGCCAAAGTGGGGGGGGGGGGCTTTCAATTATTAATCAAGTATTTATTTGTCATATACATTAGGGTACGCCGTGTAACAAACAAATATTTTATCGACTTTGGCATGCCCATTTCCTATGTAAAACTGAATTTTAGGACTACTTTGTCTACTTCAACTTTTTTATTTGAGCGGTTCTTACTATGCAAAATCGCTCTTTTATATTGTACCCTTATCAAATAAAGCCTGAAATGAGTACACAATGTCCGGTTGGTCCTGTTTCTTGCATCATATACCAATATGAGTTCCAAATGACTAGCGCGCGGTAAGCTCTTTCTGCTCAGTTGGTTCACCAGGCACTACGTCACAGTGTGTGTTCTACGTTTGCCTAGCACGTGTCCATCATGTCTTTAGACCTGAACGAGGGCATGATCTCCCGTTGGTGGCCCCGAGTCCTGATGAACCCGTCCCTGGCCTGTTTCCCCACCACCGCTGCCGCAGCGACTCTGTTCGTGCTCTGAGTGCGGATAGAGAACTCCGGAGCCTCGTACGGCTTGGCCAGGATCACCTGGATCATGGGTGGAGCTTTTCAGAAAAAGTTGGTGGGGCAAAATTTCAAATAGGCTGGTTAGTGTCAATAGTTCAGGAGGAAAATGGCCATTTCAACACCAGGAAACCTTCAAATCTGACAAAAGTAGGTGGGGCAAAACATAAAGTTGGTGGAGCAGTCGCCCCACCATTTGAATAGGAAACTCCACCCGTATCCTGGATCTGCTCTCAGGACAGTGAGCAGATGAATAACGGCTCATGCACCTGGCCGGACTACCAACTGATCAAGTTTCTGCAAGCTGGTGGCTGACAAGTTGAGCTTGGGTGTGATGCGCGCGCGGTCTGATACTGGTGTCCCCATACTCCTCGCCAGCCCTCAGCTTTAAAATATGGGTCATGGCGAACTTGCAGTCGTCCTCACTCTGACTCGCTATCAGCGAGAGGACACATTCTGAGTGTGCGAACCATGCTGCTGTCCGCACGTAGAAGGTCACAGCTGTCTGCATCTTCTTGGGCTGCGACCTCAGGACTCTGAGCTGCGTGAGGATGTGTTTGGGGCCGTCATCTAGCCTGTGGTGAACCTTGATGTCGTAGTAGAATTTGAAGTATACCTACATGTACCAATGTATATGTATATCTAACATGATGAATATATAATAACTCCTACAGACAGTACTTGACTAGGAGTTCAAGGGTTTTAGTTCTTTGTCCGTCAGCCCATGCTTTCAGGTCCACATGTACATGAGTGACTGGGACGTGGTGAGCTAACTGGAGTGGGACACTTTGTCACACTTGATCTCCTGCAGTTCGGACGGAAGAACGCACCACTTCACAGCCTGGACCAGCTTGTAGGAGACCTGCTGGTCAGTGTACATGGTGACCAGGATGGACTCCGGTATCTCCGTGAGATCTTCGCCACCAGGCACTCCCCTGAACACTTTGTTGTACTGCATCTCATTCACGCTGGCCAGCAGGCTGCACACTGAACCTGTGAAGCCAGTGTCAGATGAGGTGGGCCCATCGATGTTGGTGATAAAGTGTCGCAGGGACAACTCATTCGTGTGCAACACGCATATACTCCAGAAGAGCTTGCGTCCCAACATCTTCTCCAACTGGGCGTGAGGTCCCCCCTACCACCCAGTGTTGGTCCTGGTGGAGTCACCCTGCAGCACGACCAGTGAGTTGGGGGAGTTGTATGTCACCAGCAGATCATAGAGTACCTGGGTCACCTTGACCGCAGGCTGTTCAGGTGGCACCGGGGCCTCCGGTGCCATGTGCCAAAGGTAACTTCCAGATTGCTCCTATGTAATGGACACATGCTCCTCCCTGATCAACCGCAGGTGCAGTCAAGGGCACCACTTCCTTCCGAAAGTTGGGGGGTGGCGGAGGCATGCTGAAGTCGGTTCTTTCCATGAAACGCCCATAGGCGTAATGTTAAATCCGAAAATGTTGGGGAGGGGGGGGGGCACGTCCCCCGTCCCCCTCCCCTGTAGTGGAGCCCGTGGATGCAGTTTCCCATGTCTGTCGGCCACCATCGCCCTGGCCTTGTCCTTCCTCCCATCGTAATCCAGTCCAACTATTGTGGTCCCCTGGTGCTTTTCCTGGTCAAGGTCCCTGGCCGAGGCCATGGCCTCCTGCCTGGCCCTCCTCAGTTTGTGAGGATCACAGGCAGACATATCTGGACATATCTGGGGAGTGGTGGCCGTCAGCAGTAAGGTCCTGAGGAATCCAGAAGCCACGGCAGCAGCAGCAGTGGGCGGAACGTCGAACAGAATGCTAACCAGTGCCAGATTCCGGACTGGCTGCATTGTGTTCCTCCTCACAGTCGGTATGTCCAGGTACTGCATCACAAGGGGTGCCAGGGACCCCAGCCTCTCCCTGAGCAGTTGGTCTACCAGTATGGCAGTCTCCTGTTCCTGACCACTCAGTGTTTTGTTGCTCTCTACATTAGTTGGGTGGATCCAGAAGAGATGAGGGGTGCGAATGAAGTAAAAGTTATTTTAGCGGGGCAAAGCTATGTTCGAATAAATTATAGAAATATATAGTCCATTTTTACATAGCAAGAAGTGCTCAAATAAAAAGATGAAGAGGGCAAACCACCCCTAAAATTCAATTTTACATAAGGAAACACCCTGCTAAATTCAAAATAATAGATATTTCACTTTTCTATGGACCTTCGGCGTTCCCTAATATACATTGTACATGACGATGGTCCAAACGCATTTTGAATGGACCAAAAGCAACATTCATAAAATGTCAAATAAATACAGTTTATTTCCCTCATTGAATACATGAGGAAATATCAAATAAAATATCATCATAGTACACCAGCGAATAGGACTGCGCAATACATCATAAATTACCTCGACAGCAATATTCAATATCACGAAAGACCGGGCGTCCCGGTCCGTGTGGCTTGCCTCAGCTACTTTCACACGGCGTGGTCGCAGACGGCTGCGCTGTGGTCAGGGGTCAGTCGTCTACTCGCAGATGAACGGCTTTTTGTGGTGGCAGGAGACGTCGTGCCACGTGATGCCGTCGCCCGGGTAGAAGCGGTTCAGCACGGCCAGGCAGTTCTCGTCGCCCTCGCGGTTGTCCGGCTGTCCGCCGGGTCGGTTCGAGCCGCCGGTTTTGGACCAGCCGTAACCCCCCACCGTTTTGCCGTTGGCCCAGGTGAAGCCGTTTCCTGATCGCTGTCCACCGGTCCAGATGTACTTGACACCCTGGGCAAAGTAGTGCGATGTCAGGCCAACGCGCTTTCCCACAGACAGACGACCGGGCAGTGGGGTTGAATCTCAAACTGATTAACGGGAAGTGGGGTTGAATCTCAGACAGACGACCGGGCAGTGGGGTTGATTCTCAGACTGACTAACGGGAAGTGGGGTTGAATCTCAGACAGACGACCGGGCAGTGGGGTTGAATCTCAGACAGACGACCGGGCAGTGGGGTTGAATCTCAGACAGACGACCGGGCAATGGGGTTGATTCTCAGACTGACGACCGGGCAGTGGGGTTGAATCTCAGACAGACGACTGGGCAGTGGGGTTGAATCTCAGACAGACGACCGGGCAGTGGGGTTGAATCTCAGACAGACGACCGGGCAGTGGGGTTGATTCTCAGACAGACAACCGGGCAGTGGCGTTGAATCTCAGACTGACGACCGGGCAGTGGGGTTGAATCTCAGACTGACTAACGGGAAGTGGGGTTGAATCTCAGACAGACGACCGGGCAGTGGGGTTGAATCTCAAACTGACTAACGGGCAGTGGGGTTGATTCTCAGACAGACGACCGGGCAGTGGGGTTGAATCTCAAACTGACTAACGGTGATCGGCACAACTTGTTTGTTCCCCTTTCGAAATATAGCTTATCGAGCTTGTTTTTCAGCTAGATGTTAGAGTTTAATGTATGAATTGTTTTTTTCAACGCTCACTATAATTACTTAAAAAACTATGTAGAGTAGGTTGGTCAACAAAGCTTCCACCTTGCAGTCAGTTCAGCAGCACAACAATTGTTTGTCATAACTGAGCAGTCTGCCGGTCACGCTGCTGTGTGGCAGGCGGTCTAGGCAGGCGAACACGCTTCTGTGTGGCAGGCGGTCTAGGCAGGCGGTCACGCTGCTGTGCGGCAGAGAGTCTAGGCAGGCGGTCACGCTGCTGTGCGGCAGGCGGTCACGCTGCTGTGCGGCAGACAGTCTAGGCAGGCGGTCTGCAGGATGGGAGGGGGAGTCGTCTCCCGGCTCCTGTGAGCAGTCGGCGCTGGCTCACTCACTGTTGGAAGCGATCATCTGATTGATTCGGTTGTTCTTCTCGGGCGAGTCGAGAGAGATGAGCTTCATGCTGCGACCCTGGCACTGTGCATTGGCCTGGCCCCAGGTGAACTTCTGTCCGGGCAGTTTCTCCCAGGACAGGTACATTCCTCCGTCGTTGCCTGTCTCACAGGACACACACACACACACACACGCACACACACACACACACACACACACACACACACACACACACACACACACACACACACACGCACACACACACACACACACACACACACACACACACACACACACACACACACACACACACACACACACACACACACACACACACACACACACACACACACACACACACACACACACACACACACACACACACACACACACACACACACACACACCACTCTGGTCAGAAGACGTGGACAGACCGCTCCGCCAGATACAGACTCAGAGGGTGGCTACAGCTGCTACAGCTTCAGGCTTCAGGGGCTCTCAGACACCTGGCACTAGATGGTGTGATTGAAGTGGTCTGGCTGGGAAAAGTCATTGCACTTGGCTGCGTCATGGGTCAAGCGTGTATACCAATATGGCTAATGAACTCATTGGCATCACGCTTCCTCTATAACGCTGACTGCCCTGGGAGAGCTGTGTAAACGAATATGTTATTCAGCGGCCGAAGGCTGGCTCGAAGTAACGAGCGTTGTGTGGCGTTGATTTGGAGCCAGGGGAAGGTGTGTGGGGGGGGGGGGGGGGTGGCGGCTTACCCTGCGGCGCCCGCTGCGGCTGACTCTGGAAGGTCTGCTGCGGCTGACTCTGGAAGGTCTGCTGCGGCTGACTCTGGAAGGTCTGCTGCGGCCGACGCTGGAAGCTGGGTCGCTGCCGGAAGTTGGAGGGGCGCTGCTGCCGGAAGGTCTGCTGCGGGCGGAAGAACGGCCGGAAGCGCTGGCCGTTCTGCTGCGAGACCGCCACGCCCACCAGGGCAGCGCACAGGAGCAGTGACAGAGTACGCATCTGCCGCAGCCAGGTCAGCCAGGTCAGCCAGGTCAGCCAGGTCAGCCAGGAGAGGCGGCGGCACGGGACAGGACAGACGTGTCTCACGTTCTGTAACACTTATGTACGGCTGTAAGTCATCTGCTGGAAAGTCCCGAGTCCTGACGGTCGTGATGGTTCAACAGCTGATTAGATAATCAACACTGGCACTTACATAACAGGTCAACAGGTGTTATCTGATGGTGTTGTGTAGCAGTGGCGGCGCGTTCATTAAGGCATTTTAGGCAGTGCCTAACCAAAGTTGAGACCATATTCTTGCACTGATTTGTAAGATTTTCGTTATCTAAAATCATAGGAAAATACTACAGAAAAATTTCCTGACATACATTTTTGTTTGCGTTCAAATGGCAACAAATTGACCATGCTAGCCTATGTAGAGTACGACTGCGTACTAATATCTTCATTATTACAATATTACATGCTTCTTATACAGTTTTAATTTAGCTGCATTCGTGCTTGGTTTTCCGCATACAAAAACAAAGGCTGCCAAAGCGGCGAAAACTAGGGCACTAAGGCCAGTGGCGTACCCAGCATTCACTCCAGGAGGGGGCAATTTTTGATCAGGGGGGCACAAGGTACCCCCAACCAAAAAAAAACTCACTGGATTTGGGCCACTATATTTTTAAGGGGCATATTTTCAACATTTTGTATTTTTAAAGTTTAAAAAAAAAACATTCATGTTTTCGAAATAGGGCCCTTCGGGCCATATTTCCAAAGGGGCAAATACGGCCAAGGCCAAAAGTACGGACCTTCAGGAGGGGCCAATTGCCCCGTTTTCCCCTCCCCTTGGGTACGCCTATGACTAAGGCACGCCTAAGCCAGCTTAAGCCAAAGTGTTTGGCTAAAAGTCTTGGCTAGGGTCAGTATATCGCCAATATTTTTGCCAGAAATCGTAGGCCTCACCATTTGCAGTTAAAGCGGCACAAGTAAATGCTCGTGTTCATCGGGTGCGGCTAATTATGACTTGGGACAATGCGGTCTGCACATGCGCAGTGATGTGTCTGCCCTATTTGGCTCGGGGCGCCTCCGCGCGGAGAAACGGGATGCGTTCCGAGCCGCGGATGCGGCCGGTGTCGCGTGCAATTAAATCTTCACTCTGTACGCCGTAGGAATTTGGCTGGGTTACTTGAAAGAAGGGTATTGAATCGTCACAAGATAATTCAACGACCTGTGTTTTGAAAGCAGTTGCATTCAATTCGGTTAGATAGAATCGGAGATATTACTTCCCGAAAATGGGGCATTTAACACGTGCATTAGGTATTGCCCGGAAGCGTTGTCTAACCAGTCACGGAAGACTGGCGCCACCACTGTTGTGTATCAAACTGAGTCACTGCATATGACGTGTCAGATCAGCGGTTTGCAAAGCTCATAAGAAGTGAAAACGAACAATTAAGTTGAACAAGACTACTCGAAATGCAAAATAATGGAAAAATACCGATAAACTATGTTGAGACACAAACGCTGAAATAACTTACAGGCCAAAATGGGTAATTCTGCAAATAAAGAAAGAGGCTGGGATATAAAATCCAGAAATATTCAGATTTGTTTGCAATACTGTATCAGTTCTTTAACAGCTTGTTGCCCTCAATGGAAAATAGCCGTTCGGGGAGAGAAAAAAAATACTTGAAACTAATTTTATAATAGCATGGAATGCTGAATTGGACATGTTTGTTGATAGCTAAACTGAGTACAAATATATATATATATATATATATATATATATATATATATATATATATATATATATATATATATATATATATATATATATATAATATATATATATATATATATATATATATATATATATATATATATATATATATATATATATATATATATATATATATATATATATACATATATATATATATATATATATATATATATTTGCATTTAGCGGTGTCTTTTAGCCTCCTTCGTTGAGCGGTTTAACATTGAACATACATTTTTGTATCTGCTCGTAAGTATTAGCAAATATTGCAATACATGTTACTCCGTATCTTAACCTTCCCTTTCCACTTTTTATTCTATTTGGAAATCACCTAGATGAGTAAAACCAAGGCTCTATATATATATATATATATATATATATATATATATATATATATATATATATATATATATATATATATATATATATATATAGGTAAAACAATCCTTGCGATTGGAAGCTTTCAGGAAAATGCAGAACAGAGCTCCAAGCATTTGTCATTCATTATGAGAACGTAATAAGTATAACTTAAGATATGACTTTATCACATAAAGTGTACAGTTTAACCTCAGCCTGCGGAGTGAGCTGATACTATACAGAAGCACTCTGCGGCCACTGTCGGTGCTCCGACCCACCGTGTCTGTCTACATTCAGAAACCTGTCTGTCTACAGTGACAATCAGGGCTCGGACCGTCTGTCTGTCTACAGTGACAATCAGGGTCCGGACCGTCTGTCTGTCTACAGTGACAATCAGGGCTCGGACCGTCTGTCTGTCTACAGTGACGGACCGACTGCCTGTCTACAGTGACAGTCAGGTCTCGGACCGTCTGTCTGTCTACAGTGACAGTCAGGGTCCGGACCGTCTGTCTGTCTACAGTGACAGTAAGGGTCAGGACCGTCTGTCTGTCTACAGTGACAGTCAGGGTCCGGACCGTCTGTCTGTCTACAGTGACAGTCAGGGTCCGGACCGTCTGTCTGTCTACAGTGACAGTCAGGGTCCGGACCGTCTGTCTGTCTACGGTGACAGTCAGGGCTGGGACCGTCTGTATGTCTACAGTGACGGACTGTCTGTCTGTCTACAGTGACGGACAGGGTCCGGACCGTCTGTCTGTCTACAGTGACAGTCAGGGTGTATGGTTGTCTGTCTACAGTGACGGACAGGGCCCGGACCGACTGCCCGTCTAAAGTGACAGACAGGGCCCGGACCGACTGCCTGTCTACAGTGACAGTGAGGGTGTCTGTCTGTCTGTCTACAGTGACGGACAGGGTCCGGACCGCCTCTCTGTCTACAGTGACAGACAGGATGCCTGTCTGTCTGTCTACAGTGACAGTCAAGGTGTCTGTCTGTCTGTCTACAGTGACAGTCAAGGTGTCTGTCTGTCTGTCTACAGTGACAGTCAGGGTGTCTGTCTGTCTGTCTACAGTGACAGTCAGGGTGTCTGTCTGTCTGTCTACAGTGACGGACAGGAGGCCACTGGCGGCTGCAGCGTGTGCCGCCTTCTCCGCGCCGCTTACCTTGCTGAGCTGATCAGTACTGGATGCTGATCGCCAGTCGTTGGACGTTTATATAGCGGGCGGCCGGCGGCCGGCGGCGCGGCCTTGCCGGTCGAATCAGGTGCCGCCCACGCCCGTCACCGCTGGCCCACACGCTGTCACAGGCACTGGCACTGGCACCGCCCCTTCACAGGCACTGGCACTGTCCCCGCGGTATCTTCTGCCACAGGTCCAGCCTCATGACAGGCGCCGTCGTTGGCACTGCCACATTGCCCATACACCATCTCAGACTTCGTATGCTACGTTAAATGGGACAATACAACAACTATCGCAAAAGCGTCACAGGCACCGATCTAGACGACAGCAGTTTTGCAGAAGCTAAAACAGTTATCACTATAGTTCTAGTTGTACGACTGGTGCTTATTCAGGGGTGTTAAAAAGTACCAACTCACTGCATAAAGTTGGCGCCAAAATATTATCTCTAAGAACTTGCGCCGGGGCCGAAAATGTCCAATTTTGATGTAGATTAACACTGTGTGCTCATCAATTATGTAATGAGTAATGCATCACTACACATATTTCATATTTGTCAAATTGGCTGCCAAGTTTCTTTCTTTGTCACTGCCTGTTGTAAATCCCCAATACCACCAATGCCACTTTCGGCCGAGATCTACTAGGCCCATTTTTCTCAGATCGAAATCATTATCGCCAAAAAAGCATTATTATCGCCTGTTCTCTTCATTATCGCCAAAAATATAATGGTGATATGTCTACTGTCTAGGCATTACATCAGATTGGGATCAAATTGGTGCATGGTGTGTGCATTAGAGGCCGTCATTTTGCTACTTTTTCTACTTTTTCTAGGTTTTCTGAGCTTTTCCCATGTGTCTCGACGTGAAAAATAACATGGCATGGTTTTAAAAACGTTTTAACTTAGCGCATACGCGATTTATGAGACATTATTTTGGGTTTCTGCATTAACCCGCGCCGTGCCGCGGTGTTTAGACCCCCCCCCCCCCCCCCCCCCTCAGGTTTTTCGAGGATAGCGAAAAAACGGCGACAAGCAACACCGCCGTTTTGGGCACAGCGGTTCGGGCATGAATTGCGCACATTATGAAAACAAAAAATACCTCGGGTCATCTCAGATCAGGTCACCAGACCAGGTCACGTGACCCCACCTCCAAAAATACTTGTGGTCGTACCACAGTCACAGTTTTTAAATGATCGGTGTTAAACTTACAGGATTTCATAAGGTCATATGTATCTACAATTTGTTGATCTTGGATTTTGTATATCAGCGACCTAAGGTCGGGTCAATTTCGTGACCTCCCCATTAAAAGTCAATGGGGAAATATTCAAATGTTCCTATTCCAAGGATACGCAAGATATCAGTCTAATTCCTTCTAGATCATGTTATTATAGGCCATTCTTGATGACCTACGTGCCATTTTTGTTCACTGACCCCTAGAGGGTCAATCGAGGCCATCCGAGGTCACCGATACAGATACAGATATATGTATTAGGACCCTCCATAGTATTGATTTTATGATATCCACGTCATTACACAAATACACCAAGCTAAAAGTACAAAATACAGCACCAGATGATGATACAAATACAGATGATAAAACACAGCGGCAAAAGAGTGGCAACACAGACCGACCCCGGCTGCTGACATCGATCGCAACCATATCCCGGTATATAGATGCAGCATGCAGATGGGCTATCGCCTAGCCTCTTGTGTTAGGGCGTTCCAGGTACTCGCGGCTCGGTACATGAAGCTGCGCTTTGCGAATTATGTCCGCACGCGGGGCAGATCGAGCTGGCCGCCATCACTGTTTTTTTGTTCGCGTTTTTTTTTTACCCGGACCGGCCTATAGCCATTTCTCGGGTTTGGGGAAATTACTTCTGGCAATTTGCCAGGCAAAGAGTTACGTTAGTCGGTTTATGTGAACCCGAGCAAGCAAGGGAATAGGGTAGCTATTTTACATTAATTAATTACGTTAACCGGTTTATGTGAACCCGGAAAATTTATTGTTCAAAGTAAATATAATATCTAACATTACGTTAAGTATTTCGTTCAAGGTCAAATATAATATCTAGCATTACGTTAAGTATTTCGTTCAAGGTCAAAAATAAGTAAAACACGAGACACACATTCATACATATTTTTATTATAATACACTTGTACAGTGTCAGTGTTGATGGAGCCGTGGGGGTGCCGTCATTGCAACAACGGGATACTGTTGCCAGTCTCCCTGGCTCCGGCGCCTCGGCGAGACCTGGTTGTGGGGTGTATTTAGCCGGGCGAAAAGTCCTGAATAATAAAAAACCAGCGTCTAAGGCAAAGGGGAAAAAACCTGCGCGGTGGGCCAAAAATGCGCAGGGCCAAAAACCCCTGTCATATTTGTTTAGCTAAACGTGTTTGGTAGAGATAATCTAAGAGGAGACCTATCAATTAGTTCTAATCGTGTTGTATAAAGAAAATCATAAAGAAGTGTGATTAATTCGGGATGGGAGTCATGAAGTAAAAAAGTTTGCGAATACTGCACCGCAGTGCATGGGACGGGGTGGATACTGCACCGCAGCGCAGCGGACACCGCACTGCAGCGCAGTGGAGTGGACACCGCACCGCAGCGCAGCGGCCACCGCGCCGCAGCGCAGCATCGGGATCTGTGATCAGGGGCGGGAATTTTGGCAGGGAATCATGCCGCCGCCAACGCAAAACCGCACATCAACCATCGGCGTCCCATCGCAGAAATCCCCCGCCAAATCAGCCACGCAACGAATAGAACCCTTCGCCGCGCGGCCGATCCAGCAGGAGACTCCCGCAACAAGACACCGGCACCCAACACGCAACCCCCACGTCAGCAGCAACATGATTCAATGGATACTGCACCGCAGAACAGCGAACACCGCACCGCAGCGCAGTGGAGTGGACACTGCACCGCAGCGCAGCGGCCACCGCGCCGCAGCGCAGCATCGGGATCTGTGATCAGGGACGGGTGTTTAATTACTCGCCTCTGGCAAGAGCGGAGTAAAGGGGGAGGAAGGTTGGGAGGAGCGTTACGTTAAGAAATGAACAACGAATTCCAATGGAACCTTTCGTTGCGGGACTGATTTGGCAGGGAATCATGCCACCGCCAACGCAAAACCGCACATCAACCATCGGCGCCCCATCGCAGAAATCTCCCGCCAAATCAGCCACGCAACGAATAGAACCCTTCGCCGCGCGGCCGATCCAGCAGGGGACCCCCGCAACAAGACACCGGCAGCCAACACGCAACCCCCACGTCAGCAGCAACATGATTTAACAGGGAGTCAAAAATGACTTAATGAAGTATTTTATTGGATGTTATTTATTTTTTTGAACCGTCTCAGATTGCGGCGGTAGCGGTTACGCTCAGCAGAGCTGTGGGGGAAGGGACTCTCATGTCTCTTTGACCTTGAAGGCAAGGCAGGGCGGGAGAGTGGCCGGAATGGTGGGGAGAGGGGCAAACTCTCGTCAGGGAGCCAGAGAGGGGGGTGGGGGGGAGGGGAGGGATGGCGGGGAGAGGGTGAGGTCCCAACTGTCTTCAGAGAGGGGAGGAGGGTGGGAGTTTGGGACTTGGCGGGTGACGGCTCTGATTAGAGAGGCGTCAGAGTCCTCAGAGGACTCGACCGGGGACTCCGCCAGAGATTCGGCGGGGGTGGGAGTGGGTGCCGCTGGGGCACTGCCAGAGTCCAGAAGGGACTCGGCTGAGATGGGGTGGGACTCGGCCTGCTCTGCCGTCGGTGGGGGTGCACACTGCCGCTGTGTCGGGGCAGGCGGTGGCACCGGTGGGGTGCACCCACTTGAGGTCCGACGGGGGGGCGCGGGTGGGGTTCGGTGGGATGGGGGCAGCAGGGGCCAGACGCTGGGGGCCAGCGCTGGAATGGGAGGTGGGGTGGGGGGCCGCCTTGAGGGCCCGGGTCTTTTCGGCGGCTGCCGCTCGGGCAGGGCAGTCGCGGGACCATGCGGGGTGGGGTCCCCCGCACGAAACGCAGCGAGTGGCTGCGGTGTCGCCTCCGACACATTGAGCTGTGTCGTGCGTCTCGGCGCACTTCCCGCAGATGGGATGGGGGGCGTGGCACTGACGCTGGTGGTGACCGAACCGCCAGCAGGCTTTGCACTGCAGAGGCCCTTGGGTCCACTCCTTGACTGCGACTACTATGTAGCCGCAGTAGAGACGTTCCGGGAGCTGTAAGCCCCGGAAACGCAGCCGGACCATGGGGTTGGGGCCTGGTCGCTTAGACCGCATCCGGACCACTTCTGTCACCCCCTGAGTCACGAGCTCTTGGAGGAGCACGGACTCAGTCAGATTGCTGACTTCGGGGCACAGGATGAATCCCTGGCAGGAATTCATGTGGTCGGGGACCGCCACCTCACAAGCCTTGTCCATGAAAGACGGGATGGCTAGGAGGGTGGCAGTCTGCTGGCCAGACAGGATCTGAACCAGCAGAGCGCCGGAACGGATGGCGCGCGCGCTGGCCACCTCTCCGCAGAGGGCGACCAGTTGGCGGCGCACCGCGAACGGATTGGAGTGCTGCATGTGCACTCCGTCCTTCCTCTGAATGAGGAGGAGAGCAGGCCCGTCGGGTGGGGAGGTGTTGGGGGGAGCCAAGCACCGGGTCGGTCCGGGCGAGGCTCCTGAGGGAAGCCGGGGGGTCCAGGGGGGGGGGGGGGGGCTCGGGGCCGCGCGCCGGGACGGGAGGGGGGAGACCCCTGAAGGGGGTCGGGTGGGTCGGGGGGACGGGAGTCCGACGACAGCCAGGCCCCTGGACGGGGCGGGCGGGGCCCCTGAAGGGGGCTGGGAGGGGGACCGTCCAGGGGGGCACGCGGACGCGCGCCGGAAGACCCCTGAGGGGGTCGGGGGGGGGGGGGGGGGGGGTTCCGGGGGGTAGCCATCTTCGTGGCTCAGAGGAGGAGGAAGGATAGGTTCTAACTGAGTACGTTAATTTGCCACACACGACAGAGCGTGTTGGCAACTGCAACTGCAAGTTAACTCAAAGACTGGAGGGGACCTAAACCGTGGAGGAGGCCTATTGCCAATCTATTGAATCTGCCTACTTAAAAATATCTAGAGTCTACCTATATAAGGGTCTAACGACCCTGCCACATGCACGTGGACAGGGTCCCGCACCCGGAAGCGGTGGAGGGCTGGAGCAGGCTGTCTAGAAGGCGTCCGTGGTCCGATGTCGATGGCCATCACTGGCGCGCGTGTGGCGGGCGGACACTTCGGCACGCCTTACCACCCGACCGCGCAGCGGTTCTGAGGCGCTGTGATGAGGTGGGCCCCGTGATGCGGTGGCGCACAACGGCAATGTCACGTTCGATGATCATGTCATCAACATTAGGCCACCCGAGCTCCCGTAATGACGGGGGGACATGATCGCGCCGGCCGAGGCCAGTCACAATGCGGACACAGAAGTTGATCGCCTTTTGCACGCGCTGCCTCTGTGCCGCGGTGCAACGTCTGACGTATTTCGGGGCAGCTTATGACGGATTCGCGCGAGACCTACCAGCACACAATAACAACGCTGAACGACCGACGAGACGTGGCGGTTCCATGACAGGCGTGGGTCGATGACAACGCTGTCACGCTGTCACAGACACTGGCACTGGCACCGCCCCTTCACAGGCACTGGCACTGACACCCAGAGGCGCAGACAGAGGGGGGGACTATGAAGGCCCCCCCCCCCCCGTTGCGGCTTAGAGGGGCCCATCTCTGGTCTGAAAGGGGTCCATCGTGGACTCAGAAAGAGCCCATTTCAGGCCTGATAAAACCAAATTTAGCCTCAGAAAGCGAGCATCTCAGGGCCAGAAAAGGCTCATCTCAGCTCTCAGGCCCGGGAAGGTCCCATCTTAAGTCGGGAGAGGGCCCATCTTTGGCGCAGAAAGGGCCCATCTCATGTCTGGAAAGGGCCCATCTTAGGTTCTGAATGGGCCCATCTTAGGATCAGAATGGGCCCATCCCAGATGTTGAAAGGGCACATCGTGAACTCCATCAGCCATGAACTCCATCAGCCATCAGCCAATGCTAAGGGGCCCACTTCGGTTAGCCCCCCCCCCCCCCCCCCCCCCCCCTTTGCAAAATTCTGGCTGCGCCCCTGCTGGCACCGTCGTATCTTCTGTCACAGGTCCAGCCTCATGACATCATGACAGCCGTCATTGGCACTGCCACAGCGACATGCCCATTGCCTATACACCGTCACAGACGTCATATGTTCCATTAAAGGTGACAATACAACAACTGTCACAAAAACGTTACAGACACCGTTTTAGACGACAGCGGTTTTGCAGAAGCGAAACAGTTGTCATTATAGTGCAAGTTGTACGACTGCTGCTTACTCTTTGCCTGTGAGAAGGCTTTTTAAAATGTCTAAACGCGATACACTAGAAGCATATTAGCAAAACATTTATAACAAGGAAAAGCCCGTGACCCAGATTAACTGATACGGAATTAACATGTCCGATATTAATTTACAGTGGATGGATCTTCAGTCATCTCTTCAACAAAGAGAGGCACAGCTCATGTTATGATTCATTGATCCACGAGCGGACGCTGACTTTGAATTGGTCGATACATCCACACCAGAAGTCACTCCGAAAAAGCTGATAACGGGAGAGGATGCACGACGCTTTGCTTCTCTTCTCATAGGTAAACGCTTTCTACCGCAGAGCTCACAACACTAATCATTAGGAATAAACTCTTTAGTGATGGCCAATACTAAACCATTGATTATAATGGGAGGTAGGTACAGTCGCACTTCGCAGTTCAAAAACACAATGGAGTCGTTTTGGAATAAAGCTGAGTAGTTTCTTAAATGTTTGGCACTAAATTACAATTGATGTATGTCTATAAGTTTTAGATACGCTTGCAATAAGCTTAGGCAACAATACCATTGCTGGAATGCCTGTATTGCATCAAATGAGTGTGATAAAAACAGTGTTATTCAGTTGTGTGGAAGTGACATTGATCAATTCGGTAATGGCTGATCAGTTGATGACAAAGTGTCTGTGCCGCAGGCCTGTAGCGCGTCACTCGCAGGCCTCCCTGGTTACACTCTTTGTACACGCCTCTGAGTACTGTAGGCACAGTTAATTCCCAAAGGACGCAGAATGTGAGGTATTCCCAGTGAAGGCCAGTGCCATCTCTCTCAGAAACACCTGAAGGCCAGTGCCATCCCTCCCAGAGGCACCTGAAGGCCAGTGCCATCCCTCTCAGAGGAACCTGAAGGCCAGTGCCATCCCTCTCAGAGGAACCTGAAGGCCAGTGCCATCCCTCTCAGAGGCACCTGAAGGCCAGTGCCATCCCTCTCAGAGGAACCTGAAGGCCAGTGCCATCTCTCTAAGAGGCACCTGAAGGCCAGTGCCATCCCTCTCAGAGGCACCTGAAGGCCAGTTGCCATCCCTCTCAGAGGCACCTGAACGCCAGTGCCATCTCTATCAGAGGCACCTGAAGGCCAGTGCCATCTCTCTCAGAGGCACCTGATGCCAGTGCCATCTCTCTCAGAAGCACCTGAAGGCCAGTGCCATCCCTCTCAGAAGCACCTGAAGGCCAGTGCCATCCCTCTCAGAGGCACCCTGAAGGCCAGTGCCATCCCTCTCAGAGCACCTGAAGGCCAGTGCCATCTCTCTCAGAGGCACCTGAAGGTCAGTGCCATCCTCTCAGAGGCACCTTAAGGCCAGTGCAATCCCTCTTAGAGGCGCCTGAAGGCCAGTGCCATCTCTCTCAGAGGCACCTGAAGGCAGTGCCATCCCTCTCAGAGGCACCTGAAGGCCAGTTCCATCTCTCTCAGAGGCACCTGAAGGCTAGTGCCATCCCTCTCAGAGGCACCTGAAGGCCAGTGCCATCCCTCTCAGAGGCACGTGAAGGTCAGTGCCATCCCTCCCAGAGGCACCTGAAGGCCAGTGCCATCCTCTTCAGAGGAACCTGAAGGCCAGTGCCATCCCTCTCAGAGGCACGTGAAGGCCAGTGCCATCCCTCCCAGAGGCACCTGAAGGCCAGTGCCATCCTCTCAGAGGAACCTGAAGGCCAGTGCCATCCCTCTCCGAGGAACCTGAAGGCCAGTGCCATCCCTCTCAGAGGCACCTGAAGGCCAGTGACATCTCTCTCAGAGGAACCTGCAGGCCAGTGCCATCTCTCTCAGAGGTACCTGAAGGCCAGTGCCATCTTTCTCAGAGGAACCTGAAGGCCAGTGCCATCTCTCTCAGAGGCACCTGAAGGCCAGTGTCATCCCTCTCAGAGGCACCTGAAGGCCAGTGTCATCACTCTCAGAGGCACCTGAAGGCCAGTGCCATCCCTCTCAGAGGCACCTGAAGGCCAGTGCCATCCCTCTCAGAGGCACCTGAAGGCAGTGCCATCCCTCTCAGAGGCACCTGAAGGCCAGTGCCATCCCTCTCAAAGGCAGGCCATCCCTATCAGAGGCACCACACGTGCCAACGCCATGGCGCTATGGTGCCACGGTGTCACGGGGCTACGGTGCCACGGCGCTACGGTGCCACGGCGGGTGTATATGGAAGCGTTCAAAGTTGTAGCATTCAATGCTTGTACCATACAAAACAGCACTATTCAACGCTTGCGACATCCAAATTTCGCCCGGGTAGGGAACATCGTCATGAACCAAGCTAGCAGCAGCCAAAATCGTGGTATCCAGCCACATACAAAATAGTGGCAGCCAAAGCTTGCGACCTCCAAAAATAGAACACCGAGGACATCTACCTTCCGAGAACTATTGGTTCAAATATCGCCCGGTTGATGTCTCACCATAGTCGGTGGTGCGACGAAACGCTAGTTGAGTGACATCCCTTGAACACAGTGGAGTGGTGTACAGTGGAACCCAACAGTGTCAGTGGCGCCGCCACCGCGGCGGCGCTCCGCCGCCCGCGGGGTCTCAGCCGCTCGCCCGACAGCGCCGGGCTGTGCGCGCTGGCGGTAGCCTTGCCTGCTGACGGGAAAAATGTTCGCTTCTGCTGGGCCATGGGAACCGTAGGAGCCCGTATATTTCCTTCGTTTTTTAGCTGGGTCTGCATTGATCTGGGTATGACGATTTGAGTGAGTAGATTTTCGGTACATATGGAGCATATGGTACATATTATCAGGGTGTTTAGCTGTTTTGCCAGCTGGAGTAGGGATCTTGGACCTCGCTTAGATACGGTAGGTATATGTATGTACCTACAAACCAGTAAAACGCCCTTACTGGATCGGGAACTGGGCGGGCGATTCTTCAACGTTCTTTTCCAATGTGAAGGAGCACTTTGTTTTGTTTCGACCTCAGTTGACCTAAGATGACCTTGTAGGGGTCACTGAGCAACATTTGCATAGGGTCATCAAGAATGAGCTATACAAACATGATCCTGAAATAATTGGTCTGATGTAATGCGTATTCTCTGAATGGGAGGGATTTGCATATTTTCATATTGACATATAATGGGGAGGTCACGGAACCGACCTGACCTTTCGTCACAGATATACACACATCCAAGATATGCGATTTGTAGGTACTTAAGCCTAATTCAATTATGTGAGTTTAAAACTGCTAGGGACAAACACTGTTACCTTGGCACGAATGTTATTTTAGGGGGAGATGGTGTCATTTAATGCGACCTGGTGACATGACCTGAAGTGACCCGAAGTAAAACACATTGCAAAATGTGAATAATTGCTGCCCGAACAGGTGCATGACAATTTGTTACAAAGACTAAGACAGAAAATCTGACAACAGGTTATCATGACCGATCAGCAAGCTTTTTGAACAGAAATGCATCAACATAGTCTAACAATGTCACACTCACACCAATCGTTTTTGTGCTCTTTAATGAGACAGTGCGTATTTCCCAGAAAAACCTGCTTACGTACCAATACTCAAATACACAATGCATCCTGCTCGATAGAGACTGGTACAGTTTTGAATCATGCCACTTGTAGCCAGTGCAATATAGACCAGTAGAATACAACCAACAGCTACTGAATCGGATCCAACGACCACCGTCGTCACATGGATGCTCAAAATGAGAGCTCAAAATGAGACAGTGCGTATTTCCTAGAAAAACCGGCTTACGTACCCATACTCAAATACACAATGCACCTTGCTCGATAGAGACTGGTACAGTTTTGAATCATTCCACTTGTAGCCCAGTGCAACATGGACCAGTAGAATACAACTAACAGCCACTGAATCGGCTCCAACGACCACCGACGTCGCGGGGATGCTCAAAATGTTCGCGTTTAAGCCGGCGATCCACTAATAAAACGTCTCTTGGGTTGGTTTGAAGCTGTAAAATGACATCGGTTACTCGAGGAGTAACAAAACCCGTGCCCTCCCGCCCTCCCGTCCCGCCGAATTCTGGTAGCCGTTAGGTGTTGATGAAAGATAAATATGGGGTGATGATGTGAGGGCGGCAGACCCAGGGCGGGCGGGTATCACATTACACCGCGAGAGAACGCGGCGTGGTGACGCGGCGCGCCGAGCGCCACCGTACGTGTTAGGTCGCTTTGCTAAGTTGTAAGTTGGAGTGTGAATCTGCGATATGATTGGCCTTAACGGTTTGCCCGGTTTGTGTTTTTACCTTGCCATTTGCATAACCAGGAGAATACTCACCAGTTATTTTGACAAAATGTACACCGCCATTCACCGCATTAGCACTGACAATAGCACGATTCACTTTTTGAAAGACAAAAAGACAAGACAACTAGCCTTGAGTGCATTAGTAGGGTCTTCTTTGATAGGTGCAAACTTGCTTTCGTCTCCCAGTATGTTCTGCATTTTCTGTAAATACTCATCGCGATCGAGGATGACGAAAACAGAAGACTTATCGGCCTTCCGGATGACAATTCTTTCATCTTCTCTGAGCTGTTTTGCTGCCTCTCTTAGCTCTTTCGTCAATTAGCTCTCTGCGAATTGCCCCGTAGTTTAGCGCCTTCACCTATGAGCTCATTACGCAAATTCGGACTAACTTCAACTTTCTTATCTTTTTCAAGTCTGAGAACATCTTGGTAGAGAAGTTCTAACTCCGCCTTCTTCTCAGTCAAATTGGTGGGCGATTGAGTATGGCAGTTAAGTCAAAGGTTTAGGAATTGATGCTGCGCTTCGGTGAGATGCACAGAAGACAGATTGACGTAGCCTTGCTTGCTCTCACGAAGTTTGAGATCGCCGCCATATATGCGTGGAAGTTTCTTGGAGACTTGTGCACGGCTACGTCAACCTGTCCTCTGTGCATCTCACCGAAGCGCAGCACCAATTCCTAAACCTTGGACTTAACATACTGAAATGCAGGGCATACTGGGAGACGAAAGCAAGTTTGAACCTATCAAAAAAGACCCTACTGATGCACTCCAGGCTATTATAAAGTGAATCGAGTTAGTGTCAGTTCTAATGCGGTGAATGGCGGTGTACATTTTGTCAAAATAACTGGTGAGTATTCTCCTGGTTATGCATATGGCAATGTAAAAACACAGAAGCCGGGCAAACCGTTAAGGCCAATCATATCGCAGATTCACACTCCAACTTACAACTTAGCAAAGCGACTTAACACACTTATAAAACCGTACATACCAGCACAGCACTCTATAGAATCAGTAGAAGAATTTGTAGATATCTTGCGGGCTAAGAGGCCACAGGGCGACATAGCGTCTATCGACGTGGAAAGCCTTTTCACTAACGTTCCAGTCGAGGATACCATCAAGATCATTCTTGATTAAGTATACGATAAACGTAGCAACAAACTGCCTCCGTCAAAGCTATCTAAAGCGCTCTTAGATAAACTGTTACGTGCCTGCACCACCGAATCTCTATTTCGCGGTCCAGATGGAAAACTGTACTTGCAAAAAGAAGGTGTGGCAATAAGTTCGCCTCTGGGGCCACTCTTCGCTAACTTCCACATGTGTTTTGTTGAGAACAAAGCTTTAAATGATACCAATTTTGCGCCTTCGACCTACTGCAGGTATGTAGATGACATTTGTTGTAGAAGTGCGGAGCAATGAACATTTACAAAGCTTGATAGCTAGTCTGGAGAACAACTCTGTCTTACGTTTTTCTTTTGAAAAGAGCATTCACAAGCGTTGCCATTTTTAGACGTCCTAGTGGATAGTAGAGATGGTAAATTCACCACTAGTGTTTTCCGTAAGCCCACAAACACATGGGACGTAATGAACGCAAAAAACGAATGCCCTGAAAAATATAAAGTGATCGTGATAAGACCCTTTGTGAGAAGAGCAATATAGTAGATATGCTCTACATGCTCTGCAATATATAGATATGCTCTGCAATATAATAGATATGCTCTACATATGAACTTTTACACTCTGAATTGTGTAGAGTAAAGGAGGTCTTAGTGAACAACGGCTATTCAAATAAGGCCGTAGATACGGAGATTGAAGCGCAGCTAAAGAAGTATGTCAATCAGTGTCATGCAGTCAAACAACTAGCTACGTTCAACTCTATTACCGTAACTTGATGAGTTCAGCGTACAAAGTTGACGAACGAGTCGTACGTAGTATCATACAAAAGAAGGCGAAATGTATAGACAAAAACCAAAAACTTAACTTATCATATACTATCAAAACAAGAAAACACGAAACTTAGTAATGAAAAACAATCTCAACACGAGTAAAAACAAGTTGAAGTGCACCAATGTGGTTTATCAATTGATATGTCTACACGAAGATTGTAGGCTTCGTCAATAAATCTACATAGGTGTCACGACAACTTCGCTCTCTAGAAGACTTACGATGCATTTGATGGATGGGGCACCAAAAGAACCAGGGACTCGTCTAACATGTTAACTAGGGCCCCCCCCCCCCCCAGTCACGGCAAACAACGGCCACTGGGGGGAGGCAAGTTTAAACAGGTTATAATTGTTGGCGAGATGCACATTTGAACAGTTTTGTCCAAGTTATAGGCCAGGGATGTAGTATCCTATTTAGTTGAGGTGGCTTCAACCCCCCTCCCCCCCCCCCAACCTTAACGAGGAAGTGGGTCAATACCGGGGACAAATCTGTATTTTTGTGGATTTCCATGGTACTTTAAGCGACTTTCCCACCTCAGCCCCCCACTTTTCTGGAGAAGCTCCACCCTTGTTATAGGCCATGCGACCAGCTGCACACACATATACATATATAGTTATTGTAACTGATTCATGATAGATGGTGTATAATGGCAATAATAACTCAAACCATGTTTTATATTATAGGACATAGGTCGCAAAGCTTTCGATAACAAGTATCATGATCATTGTGAGATGCTGCAAATGAAAGAAACACACAGTAGCAGAAACCGACGCAGGTCAAATACGCCTATTTTTCAATAAAAGCATGCGCATTGTTATATGACATTATCACTGCTAGTTTTGCCGAATTGATTCCATCTTTGAAAATCGCACAGAGGCTCTTAAAGGTAGATAATCACCTTTGTATTTTGTTAGCAACAATTTATTTCGCTACCGTTATGGTATTAAAATGATGTGATCTAAATTTAAGAATTAAATACAATTATTCCCTAATTCAAAGTTGGAAGTTTGGGAAAATTAATTATCGGTATTTTCCATTCACTATTGGAAAGTGCAACATCTGGACACTTTTGCATCAATATATTCAACGTTGTTGAATGGGCACTTATAAACAAATCGCCGATGCTAAATAGACTGCAGCCCGGAGCCAACCTAAACTGCCGATTGCAATGCACTTTTTTCAAATGATTGTTGATTGTTCATTAAAGTTTGGCACATATTCGCAAAAGATAAGAGTGCAGGAAACATATTGCATACCTTCATGATAAATAACAATGCGTAGGGAGGCTAATTTACTGAATTCGCTACCGAGTATTTGCTGAGTACCGACCGATATAAGCGTGGCTCGCTTGTCGGTATGAAACTGCCAATATCTTTCGGTAGGAATGTTTATAGGCAAAATGGGATGAAGTTACATCATATTTTGGCCTCGTCTATCGATTTCAGGTGCCACCTCCATTTTTGTGGAAAAAGGCGTTTATCTCCCTAAAGATAATCACTGTCCCGGTTTTCAGCACATATTTTGGAGCTTAGATTTACTGGACAAAAGGATGGATTAGTGTTGGACATTACTCCAAAACCCTTAACCAAGTAACATGACTAATGAATGAATGTCATGTCATATTCATTTGAATCTTCCTGTAAGTAACACCAATAAAGTGAAAAAGTAGGCATTTTTAAACTATGATGTAACATTCATGGAGGTAGTGCCGTACCCAGGATTCAGTCCAGGAGGGGGGCAATTTTGTATCAGGGGGCACAAGTTATCAGGTACCCACAAAAAAAAAACTCACCGGATTTGGCCCACTATATTTATAGTGGGGCATATTTTCAACATTTTTTCATAAAAATGACAAAGTATTCATTTTTTTCGAAATAAAAATGGAAGAAGGGCCCCTTCGGACCCCTTTTCCAAAGGGGCACATACCTCAAAGGGGGGCGCGTTCGGACCTTCAGGGGGGGGGGTAATTGCCCCGTTTGCCCTCCCCCTTGGGTACGCCTATGTGTAGGTAAAGATGTCATTTTCAAGCTAAATTTGGAAATTTAGCCACACGTCTATTCTGGCTATCATCTGTCAATAAAATTAACCCGCCCTTAACTGGGGGTCTCAGCTGAGCGCCATTGACTGGGGGGCGTCTTCCGAAGTAATGATCGCAGTGAGATGCGCAAGGCGGTATTCGAAAGCTGTCAATGAAGCACATCTAAAGCATTCCCGAAAGGTTCACATTGAGGTCACATGTCAGGTTACGGTCTAGTCAAAGGTCACAATCGATATATTTGAGTGTATTGTACTATCCATTCAAAGCCTTCGATTGCGATCATGATCACTCAAAGTGCTCTCAAAGGTATAATACACATCTCGCATGAGCTAAAGTAAGATTGTTGGCCAAAGGTCAAGAGCAATGTCACAGAAGGTCACCATGCGCAAAATATATACGAAAGTCATGCGACATATGTTATATGGGTTATGTTAGACGTATTATTCGATAGTGATAGTCATTTTACCACCTGACTTCATTCAAGTGAAGTTAGTGTCAAACTCAGGCCAAGGTTTGTCCGCCCCTGTAGCTCAGTGGGAGAGCGCTGGACTTCTGACCTATATATATATATATATATATATATATATATATATATATATATATATATATATATATATATATATATATATATATATATATATATATATATATATATATATATATATACATACATATATATATATATATATATATATATATATATATATATATATATATATATATATATATATATATATATATATATATATATATATATATATATATATATATATATATATATATATATATATATATATATATATAT
>JAXIVJ010010528.1:2500-46840 GCA_036785665.1 Chirona hameri | reverse complement strand
GTCATCACTCACTCACTATACCGACCGCCGGCTATCGCACACCCCAGGTCAGATAGGCCCAGGAGTCATCACTCACTCACTATATCACAACAAGGAGACGATTTCGTCGGTATACCGTGGTCGATGAGAGCAATTTCTGTGGATTGACTTCTGTGTCGGCGGCGACCTAAGTTCAAAAGGTTTCAGCTCAGCCATTGTTAAGCATGAGCTTTTCTGGCTAACAGCTACAGACATTAATGATGTAATTTCTAGGAAGCCTTTGCACAATAATATTACACAAAGTTTCGACCCAGACGAAGACAGTGCCCTTTGGTATATTCGGTTCAACTTTCTCGAAGCAATAAGGTGACTCGTCGATCATGGGAAGTGCTTGGGTACTTGTGAGTTAATCGTGCCATACATGTGACACACAGAACAAAGTCGAGCTATGGAGCTCTCGGCAGCTTCTGATACACATTGAGCCGTAGGCGTCCTCTCGCTCGCTGCATCCATTTTCAGCTCCCCAACCTTCACGAGTCTACATCTACATATTTTCTGCTAGGCCTTCATCACTGTCACACGGGGAGTTGTCATATTGGGCTGTCGGGACGTGAAGCTACACAGACTCTGCAGTGGAATTTGCATACGAGGTCCGTCTTGGCAAGTTTCATTCACAGTTCACACTGAGCCACGGGAACGTGTACCTCGGACCCACTCTTCACAGTTCACACTGAGCCACGGTAACGTGTACTGCGGACCCACTCTTCACAGTTCACACTGAGCCACGGAACGTGTACTGCGGACCCACTCTTCACAGTTCACACTGAGCCACGGGAACGTGTACCTCGGACCCACTCTTCACAGTTCACACTGAGCCAGAGGACCACTCTTCACAGTTCACACTGAGCCAGCGGACCCACTCTTCACAGTTCACACTGAGCCAGCGGACCCACTCTTCACAGTTCACACTGAGCCACGGGAACGTGTACTGCGGACCCACTCTTCACAGTTCACACTGAGCCACGGAACGTGTACCGCGGACCCACTCTTCACAGTTCACACTGAGCCAGCGGACCCACTCTTCACAGTTCACACTGAGCCACGGGAACGTGTACCGCGGACCAACTCTTCAAAGTTCACACTGAGCCAGCGGACCCACTCTTCACAGTTCACACTGAGCCACGGGAACGTGTACTGCGGACCCACTCTCCACAGTTCACACTGAGTCACGGAACGTGTACTGCGGACCCACTCTTCACAGTTCACACTGAGCCACGGAACGTTTACTGCGGACCCACTCTTCACAGTTCACACTGAGCCAGCGGACCCACTCTTCACAGTTCACACTGAGCCACAGGAACGTGTACTGCGGACCCACTCTTCACAGTTCACACTGAGTCACGGGAACGTGTATCTCGGACCCACTCTTCACAGTTCACACTGAGCCACGGGAACGTGTACCTCGGACCCACTCTTCACAGTTCACACTGAGCCACGGGAACGTGTACCTCGGACCCACTCTTCACAGTTCACACTGAGCCACGGGAACGTGTACCTCGGACCCACTCTTCACAGTTCACACTGAGCCACGGGAACGTGTACCTCGGACCCACTCTTCACAGTTCACACTGAGCCACGGGAACGTGTACCTCGGACCCACTCTTCACAGTTCACACTGAGCCACGGGAACGTGTACCTCGGACCCACTCTTCACAGTTCACACTGAGCCACGGGAACGTGTACCTCGGACCCACTCTTCACAGTTCACACTGAGCCAGCGGACCCACTCTTCACAGTTCACATTGAGCCAGCGGACCCACTCTTCACAGTTCACACTGAGCCACGGGAACGTGTACTGCGGACCCACTCTTCACAGTTCACACTGAGCCACGGGAACGTGTACTGCGGACCCACTCTTCACAGTTCACACTGAGCCACGGGAACGTGTACTGCGGACCCACTCTTCACAGTTCACAATGAGCCAGCGGACCCACTCTTCACAGTTCACACTGAGCCAGCGGACCACTCTTCACAGTTCACACTGAGCCACGGAACGTGTATCGCGGACCCACTCTTCACAGTTCACACTGAGCCACGGAACGTGTACTGCGGACCCACTCTTCACAGTTCACACTGAGCCACGGGAACGTGTACCTCGGACCCACTCTTCACAGTTCACACTGAGCCACGGGAACGTGTACCGCGGACCCACTCTTCACAGTTCACACTGAGCCACAGGAACGTGTACCGCGGACCCACTCTTCACAGTTCACACTGAGCCACGGAACGTGTACTGCGGACCCACTCTTCACAGTTCACACTGAGCCACGGAACGTGTACTGCGGACCCACTCTTCACAGTTCACACTGAGCCAGCGGACCCACTCTTCACAGTTCACACTGAGCCACGGGAACGTGTACCTCGGACCCACTCTTCACAGTTAACACTGAGCCAGCGGACCCACTCTTCAGTTCACACTGAGCCACGGGAACGTGTACCGCGGACCCACTCTTCACAGTTCACACTGAGCCAGCGGACCCCCTCTTCACAGTTCACACTGAGCCAGCGGACCCCCTCTTCACAGTTCACACTGAGCCA
This sequence comes from Chirona hameri, assembly GCA_036785665.1. NCBI lineage: Eukaryota > Metazoa > Arthropoda > Thecostraca > Balanomorpha > Balanidae > Chirona > Chirona hameri. The sequence goes on along the minus strand of JAXIVJ010010528.1, from coordinate 44,263 downwards.
CGGGAGCGTGTACCGCGGACCCACTCTTCACAGTTCACACTGAGCCACGGAACGTGTACCGCGGACCCACTCTTCACAGTTCACACTGAGCCAGCGGACCCCCTCTTCACAGTTCACACTGAACCACGGGAGCGTGTACCGCGGACCCACTCTTCACAGTTCACACTGAGCCACGGAACGTGTACCGCGGACCCACTCTTCGCCTAGTCCCTGCTACGTAGGTTTTCCGAGCGCATGCCTAAACACAGCAACTCGTTCCGGACGCTCATACACCGGAACACGATTCATAATCATCGTCTAATCCGGCACCGGCCACCGCTCGGCCCATCGGACCCAGCATCGGACCCAGCATCGGACCCAGCATCGGACCCAGCATCGGGCCCAACATCGGACCCATCATCGGACCCAGCATCGGGCCCAGCATCGGACCCAGCATCGGGCCCAGCATCGGACCCAGCATCGGGCCCAGCATCGCACCCAGCATCGGACCCAGCATCGGACCCAGCATCGGACCCAGCATCGGGCCCAGCATCGGACAGCTCGGCCCATCGGACCCAGCATCGGCTCAGCTCAACCCAGCGCGGTCCATCGGACCCAGCATCAGGCCAGCTCGGCCCATCGGACCCAGCATCGGCTCAGCTCGACCCATCGGACCCAGCATCGGCCCAGCTCGGCCCATCGGACCCAGCATCAGGCCAGCTCGGCCCAGCTCGACCCATCGGACCCAGCTCGGCCCAGCTCGGCCCATCGGACCCAGCATCGGCCCAGCTCGGTCCAGCTCGACCCAGCTCGACCCATCGGACCCAGCATCAGGCCAGCTCGGCCCATCGGACCCAGCATCGGCTCAGCTCGGCCCATCGGACCCAGCTCGGCCCAACTCGGTCCATCGGACCCAGCATCCGGCCAGCTCGGCCCATCGGACCCAGCATCGGCTCAGCTCGGCCCAGCTCGGCCCAGCTCGGCCCATCGGACCCAGCATCGGCTCAGCTCGGCCCATCGGACCCAGCTCGGCCCAGCTCGGCCCATCGGACCCAGCATCGGGCCACCTCGGCCCATCGGACCCAGCATCGGGCCAGCTCGGCCCATCGGACCCAGTATCGGCTCAGCTCAACCCAGCTCGGTCCATCGGACCCAGCATCGGGCCAGCTCGGCCCATCGGACCCAGCATCGGCTCAGCTCGACCCATCGGACCCAGCATCGGCCCAGCTCGGCCCATCGGACCCAGCATCAGGCCAGCTCGGCCCAGCTCGGCCCAGCTCGACCCATCGGACCCAGCTCGGCCCAGCTCGGCCCATCGGACCCAGCATCGGCCCAGCTCGGTCCAGCTCGACCCAGCTCGACCCATCGGACCCAGCATCAGGCCAGCTCGGCCCAGCTCGGCCCATCGGACCCAGCATGGGACCAGCTCGGCCCATCGGACCCAGCATCGGCTCAGCTCGGCCCATCGGATCCAGCTCGGCCCAGCTCGGCCCATCGGACCCAGCATCGGGCCAGCTCGGCCCCAGCTCGGCCCATCGGACCCAGCATCGGGCCAGCTCGGCCCCAGCTCGGCCCATCGGACCCAGCATCGGGCCAGCTTGGCCCATCGGACCCAGCATGGGACCAGCTCGGCCCATCGGACCCAGCATCGGCTCAGCTCGGCCCATCGGACCCAGCTCGGCCCAGCTCGGCCCATCGGACCCAGCATCGGGCCAGCTCGGCCCATCGGGCCAGCTCGGCCCATCGGGCCCAGCTCGGCCCATCGGGCCCAGCTCGGCCCATCGGACCCAGCATTGGGCCAGCTCGGCCCATCGGACCCAGCATCGGGCCAGCTCGGCCCATCGGACCCAGCATGGGACCAGCTCGGCCCATCGGACCCAGCATCGGACCCAGCTTGGCCCATCGGACCCAGCATCGGCCCAGCTCGGCCCATCGGACCCAGCTCGGCCCAGCTAGGCCCATCGGACCCGGCATCGGACCCAGCTAGGCCCATCGGACCCGGCATCGGACCCAGCTCGGCCCATCGGACCCAGCTCGGCTCAGCTAGGCCCATCGGACCCAGCTCGGCCGAGCTCGGCCCAGCTCGGCCCATCGGACCCAGCATAGGACACACGCCACCTAAACAGCGCGCCGGCAATGCATTCGAATGCAGCGTGAAAATGTCAGCCTGCCGGGCGACCTGGGGACCTTTCGGGAGCGGTCGGTACGGCTGGCTGCCTCGGTACCTGCTGTCTCCGCTGACCTATCTAATCACAGCTCCTCGGCGCTGGCCCGGCCCGGCCCGGCCCGGCCCGGGGCGGGGCTGGGAACGGCACCAGGTGGTCAGCTGTGGATACGGACAAGGCCGCGAGACTTGGCAGAAGACGGGCCTGCAGACAGGAGGCTCTTACCGAATATTACCGCCTCCAATTACCCACCTCACTAGTGGCAGCCGAATGGACAGAATGTTCTTGATCCAGGTTAGGCGTTATTTGATTCAAGTCAAGTCTAGCCAGTCTAGCCAGTCTAGCCAATCAAGTCTTGTTCAAGCCTAGCCAGAAAAAAAAAACAAGAGCACGGTTCCGATGTCGTCTACGAATGGACATTGGACGAGCATAAACGCAGGCGAATGCCTCCCCTCTGTCGTAAGAAGAAAAACGGCACCGGTTCGTGCCGTCGGAAGGCGCTGCTCCACCGAAGAGACGAACGAAGCTGAAAGGTAAAAAACGAACGGCTCGAAACGCATGACATGAGCCGTTCCCCTTCAAGTGTCCACAACTCAGTCTATAACGGTCTTCCCTCCAAGTGTAGACAAGTAATGAAGTAATGAACGAACGAAGCTGAAGCAATACGACCTGTCGGTGTCTCGATCATGGCATCTGCCCTCGGGCAGGATGCACATTGCATAGCGAAGCGAAGCTGCATAGCGAAGCTGAAAGGTAAAAAACGAACGGCTCGAAACGCATGACATGAGCCGTTCCCCTTCAAGTGTCCACAACTCAGTCTATAACGGTCTTCCCTCCAAGTGTAGACAAGTAATGAAGTAATGAACGAACGAAGCTGAAGCAATACGACCTGTCGGTGTCTCGATCATGGCATCTGCCCTCGGGCAGGATGCACATTGCACATTGCTGACACGCCTGTGCGACTGTGACGAACCGGTGCCGCCATGCTCGTCAGCATGTGAGCGCCATCATCGCCAGGCGACAGTCACTACACGCAGCCACAACACCATCAATAATTCGCCACACCACAACCATCAATGATTCGACACACAACAACAACCAGCTGGAAACGACACCATATAGAATACGACAGAGCTGTATATTAGGCTGCCCCCCCCCCCCCCCCCCGCCAAAAAAAACTTAAAAAACGGGATGCTCCTTTACACAAAGAATATGCTGACCAAATTTGGTCCCCTCCTTTGTTTTGCCCCCCTCCCCCTCCCCGGGCCTCCATAAGTCAGTGACCCCTACCCAAAAGTCAAAAATATAAGTCGTCCCACAGACCTCCGCGTGTGCTCATTTGAAAGTTCTTGTTGAGTAGAATACAATTTTATACAGTCGAAATTTTTAATTTAAAAGTTTTCGTTATATGAGTCATAAACCTCTACCAAAACCAAGCTTTAAAGTACCTACTGTACACTAAAACTTGGTTTTGGAAGAGGTTTATGACTCATTGAACGAAAACTATATATTTTAGAGCAATTCGACTGTATAAAAGTGTATTCTAATCAACAAGAGCTTTCAAATGAGCACACGCGGAGGTCTGTAGGAAGACTTATATTTTTGACTTTTGGGTAGGGGTCACTGACTTATGGAGGCCCGGGGGGCGGTGACCAAAACTAAAAGGAGGGGGACCAAATTTGGTCAGCATATTCTTTTTGTAAAGGAGCTTTGGTTTTGGATGGGCAGCTTGCACGGACAAAAAAACTGTTTTTTACACCCTACTGTAGATCCGAGGTGCAGGTTTGACACGGAGAAAGGAGCGTTTTCTTCACTATGGTGCCGCACATCTTAGATCAAGGAGCAGTCTTGCCCATAGCTTTTTGCAAATATCCTGGTCAATCATAAAAAGTCGGCATAACCAAAAACAATCCAATCATAAACAATTGCGTTTTAGTCTGAAATGGTTACTAGCAGCTCACTTGCTAGGCCAGATTGTGCTGGTAACTGTATGTTGGCTTGGCGACTAGCTGGCAATGAGGCATGAGTCATCTTCCACCAACGTCAAATGAGCGTCAAGGTGCGGCAAGTTCACGCCGATAGCGTTATTCGTTTTTCTGTGCCAATGTTCGTCAGCGGGTGGTAATATTGCCCCACCCCGATCACTAGTGTGTTAACCCGCGCACTGCAGGGGGGGGGTTGATTTCCGCCCCCCCCCCCCCCCCCCCCTCAGGTTTTTTGAAGATAGCGAAAAAACGGCGGCGCGCAGCGCCGCCGGGTTTTCGCACACCTGTCAGGACATCAATTGCGCACACTTTGCAAAAAAATAACCTAGGGTCATCTCAGGTCAGGTCCCCAGACCAGGTCAAGTGACCCCACCTCCAAAAATGTTTGCAGTTGTGCCAAAGCCAGAGTTTTTCACTGATCAGTTTGAAACTTACAGGATGTCATGAGGGCATAAGTACTTACAATTCTTAAATCTCGGAATTTGGATATCGGTGACCTAAGGTCAGGTCAATTTCGTAGCCTCCCCATAATAAGTCAATGGGGAAATATACAAATGCTAAGGATATGCATGATATTAGTCCAATTACTTCTGGATCATGTTATTATAGGATATTCTTGATGATCCAAGTGTAAGTTTTGTTCAGTGACCCCTATTGGGTCATTTGAGGTCATGCGAGGTCACCATCACTCTTTTGTCAATAACTCCCGACATAATGCAGATAGAGGAGTGAAACAGACATCAATGTGTTTGTCTCGTCGAGACACGCATTCCCATATGCAACATGCCATACTTGGGTCACCACTTGACCTTGACCTGAGGTCAAATTTTCAAGTTAACTTAACAAGGTCACCATGTACATCATTCAAAGCGCCTTGACAAGATAAACACAATAGCCTAAACAGTTTCCCGTTACCTTTATTACATAAACAGTTAATTGCGAAAAACTATTTAGCAAAAAAACGTCATTTTTTTCTTTTTTGACCTCTGGAGCCTCAAATATTGACCTGAGATCAAATTTGAGGACACCTTAGCGATTGCAAATTTCACTGGCTGGCGTTTGCTTTTTTCGGTTTGTTTCTAACTAGCATAGTTTCTGAGATATATGGGAATTTCTGGAGCGATGTCCTAAAACAGGAAAAAACTGGAAAATTTGCCCTTTGATGACCTCTGGTGACCTCAATTTTGACCTGACCTAAAACAATACTGAAATACTTTCGATAGAACATGTATCAAGCTATCAAATGCCGTTTTCCGCTTCTCGCTACGTAGCGTAGTTTTCGAGATCTCAGGGGGGGGGGCGGAAATCAACCCCTCCCCCCTGCAGTTCGCGTTCGGCGCAAAGCCCCGGCAGTGCGCGGGTTAATACACGCATAGCGTCATCTCAGCAGATGCTGAAAACCAACTTCACCAAATTATATTCGCTGAATTATTGAATTTCGTGGGGGTCACGAAATCCGCCCCTGCAGCTCAGTAGGGAGAGCGCTGGACCTCACCCGGTGTGGCAGGTCGGGTTCGAGTCGCTTCAGCGCTCGCTGTTTGCCCCTGACTGGGATGGCCTGCGGCGCGGTGGCAGCGGTCGCACTCAAGGTCAGATGACGTCAGAGGGGCGAGGTGGACCGTGTTCAGGACCTGGACACGGGCACCTGACACACTGGTATGTCGGGCACATTCAACCTTCGCCTCGAGGTCCGGTGACGTCAGAGGGGCGAGGTGGACCGTGTCCACGACCTGGACACGGGCACCTGACACGCTAGTATGTCGGGCACATTCAACCTTCGCCTAGAGGTCCAGTGACGTCAGAGGGGCGAGGTGGACCGTGTTCGGGACCTGGACACGGGCACCTGACACACTGGTATGTCGGGCACGTTCAACCTTCGCCTCGAAATTCTGCCGGCTACCGGGATTTGCGCGATCGGATGGTAGGGGTCAGGGCCTGCGTCACAAGCTCTGCTTAGCGCGGATCCTGACCTCATAAATCCATCCATTCAAAAGGTTCGAACTCAATTTATAATCAAATCTAACTGATCTGTTACTAATATAAAAAAACGAGATAGTAGAATTGCACGCACATATGACCACATCACATGCTGCGGGGTTTAAATCGCTTAGTCAAACAATATGGTTGTCGTACGACCTTAATCTTCTTTGATCATGGATTTCGTTGACATAACCTAGTGACCTGACTTGAGACGAACCGAGGTAAGCAATTCACGAGTGCGCGCATTAGATGTGGCAAAAGTAGATATTTTTGGACCCAGACCCGACCCAGTCCCAAAAGCTGAAAATGGATCCAGTTATACCCGGTGCAAGGCAAGTTTGGACCCAGCGGATCCAACTAGCAAAATGTTGTCTCACAACTAATATTGACTAATCTGCACTCGTTCACTAACTCTTGTAGTTGCAACAGTTAGTGCAAGTTCACTAACTCTTGTAGTTGCAATTACATACAGTTCAGATTGACCAACAGCACAAAGAAACCTGCGTATCAGTGTTCCTACTTGCGTGGAACCAGCATGAAACATAAGTTGGGCCCAGTCTGTACCCGGTATCATTTGGCGGGATCCAGTCTGGGACCAACTGGGTCCAGTCTGGGTCTAGAGACCGGGTCCTCGGGTCCACGTTTTGCCACCTCTAGTGCGGATTGATGGGTGAATAGCTATGCCAAAACGGCGGCCACCGTTTTCCCACTATTTCCGGAAAACAAAAACTTAGGAGGTACGCGCGTACCCGTCCTCGTCGGTACGCGCGTAAAAATTGGTTAAGTGTGACACTTCTATTTAAGAGTTATATACCATCTTCGATATTAGCACCGCTTAACCCGGCATTGGCTGGGGTCTCAGCTGAACGCCATCGGCTGGGGGGGGGGGGGGGGTCGCCCCCTGGTTATCTTCCGAACCAATAACCGCAGCGAAACGCGCAAGGCGGCAATGGAAAGCTCTCAATGGGACGCATCCAAAGCATACACGAAATTTTCAAAATAAGGTCACATGTCAGGTCACGGTCAGGTCAAAGGTAAAAATTGAGATATTTGAGTTTTTGGGCCATGCTTTCCATCCAAAGCCTTAGATTGCAACTATTATCGCACAAAGTGCTCTCAAAGGTATAATGCATATCCCGCATAAGCAAAAGTGAAATTGTAAGCAAAGGTGAAGGTCAGGTCACAAAAGGTAACAGGTCTACGAAAGCCATGCGACACATGTTGTATGGGTTATTTTACACGTATAATTCGATAGTAGCAGTCATTTTTACAACCTGACACCATATAAGGTCAAGGTCAGGTCACATAAGGTCAAAATTTGAAATGGTTAAATATAAATCGAAAAGGCATGTGTCTAGACCAGTTTTGTCTCAGAAATACAGTGCTGTCATTTATTTGTTTGTATCTGGTCACTAAAATAAAAATAAAAACGCAAATTCAAAATATGACGTCATGAGTTACTCATACTTAGGGAGCGATAAGTCAGTCCAAAATAGAGATATTTCTTTTAAATTTGGCTTGGGTATTGTCCATGTATGTGTTTCTTCAACATATCTTCAGTTTTTTTTATATTTGAAAATGTTGATTTCGAGGGCATTTAAAAAAATCGTTTTTTGGGGGGGGGGGTTAAAAAACAAAATTTCAAAAATCCGAGATAGCCATTTTGTAGATTCCTATCTTTTCCTATCTTTTGGCAGTTTTTCGATTGCATTTTGCTTCAAATATGGAATTTGTAAGGCCTGCTAAAGTTTAGCTGATTTTTGTGTCAAACTCGTGTGTAGTGACGTCACTAAATTCGCTATATTTCGAGATAAAAAATCGACCAAATTTTTTCCATTTTTGCAAAGAAGATGTCTAATTGATGTAGGAGAAGGTAGCTGAAGTTTCACGTCGATAACGCTATTAGTTTTTTAGCTATTGCGAAAGTTCGTCAGGGAGGGCGAACCCCCCAGCCAATGGCGGGTTAAGATATAGGCTTCCGTGGCACCCGGGGGAACCATTGGCGAATCGAGGTCCGCACCTAAAAAATAATTGTACTTAAAGGGAAATAATGACCTTTTCCCACACAAATGGAGTTAGCACTTCAAATCGCCAGACTAGACCAAAATATATTGTAAAATCATCACATTTTGCATGAAAACTTTCCTACCGAAAGATATTTCAAGTTATAGTTGATAAGCGTTCCACACGTTTAACGATCGGTACTTGCAAGTACTTTTGGTCCTCATCAAACTGCGGGCTTTTCCCGTATTGCTTTTTTACGCAATGGAGTGGAAAATATATTGTGCGTTCTGCTTGTTGTGATTATATGTCCGGCGATCTTCTAAAACTAACAGCGATTGGAAAAAGTGGCAATAAAATCGGAAGCTCATCGATGCACATCAACGGCGGCATGGTTAGTGGTTGCGACCTGTAATTTTTGAAAATAGATTCATTTGCTTTCAACATTAGGAGTTTTGTATAATGTATCTGTGGCTGTATACAACACTAAGCTTTATATTATCATGAAAAATAATAATTTTCCCCCAAAAAATTAACAAACAATAACACAAAACGGCAATTAAATCGGAAGCTCATCGATGCACATCGACGGCGACCTATTTAGCGTCAGCGATTTGTTTACAAAGTCATTGTCATGCTTCTCGGCGCACTTAACCATTTGTGGCGAGTTGCTCCTGATTAGTATACCCAAGTCCCGTAGCAAGCTTCGTTAATGACGTCACTGGTGCCATTCTTGTGAAGCATTGCAAAATATATCTGATTTTGAGTTGAAAGCTAATTAGACTTATTCATTTTTTTTAAGTTTGAATTTTCTTGTTAATCATTAGTAAAGGTATTTTATCACTGTATTTCATAGTAGTTGACACTTCAGAAACTTATGACGTAATAATATTGTATCCAATATGCATTTCCCTCGCCTTTTGCTATTGTGGCGCAGTGCCGAGTGCTTTGCGAATACTTGCTTGCCAGGGGTTCAAATAATTCCGCCCTTATTTCATTCGAGTTGGTATAGTTTGCATGTTGTTATTATTCATGACTTATACTGATTGTCAGTAATGCATCACGGATGCTTCACGGATTGCTTCACGGATCAGTTTGATCGGAAACGTCACAGAGCCTCCAAAAATGCCGCACTCGATGTAAACAATGGTAGGGAAGGACGAATTTGTCAATGACCTTCATGAAGTACACAAGGTACTTGTTTTTTTTTCAAACTTCGAATTTGGGAATAATTTTATTTAATTCTTAAATTTAAATAAAATAATTTTAAAACCATAACGGTATCCTAAGAAATTGTTGCTAACAAAATCAAAAGGTCATTATTTCCCTTTAACCCTATTTGTAACAGGGGGGGGCGGATTCCGCCCCCCCCCCCCCCCCCCTCATGTTTTTCGCAGATATCTCCAGAACGGCTGGGAGCAGGCCCATGAAATTTTGGGACTTTTCATAGAATTGAACTCCGGATTTGGAGTCAAAATTTTGAATTCTTAACTTGAACAGAGGCGGTTCCAGGGCACAGTTTTGTGTGGGTTCGGAGGCGACATTTGGCGAAAATACGGAAATGCGATCTTCACGGTTTCTTCCTAACTGCATCAAGTATGAAGGAGTTACATCGGCTTACCGTGATTGCAAAAAGTGCAAATTAGATGATGTTAATGAAATATCATAAAAAATTGCATGGCAGAGGCGGTTTCAGGGGCTTGAAAAAGGGGGGTTTCCAGGAAGTATTCAATGCTTGGCGGGAAGCCAATAGAACAATGTAAGGGGCATTTATAGCTATCAAGATGTAAAAGATAGCTTCTGCTTCCATTATTTGCATAATTTATTACATATAGAGTTCCAGGGGCGTGTTCAGGAACATGAAAAGGGGGGTGACTGGGATGGCGATGACGATATGCCAGCGATAACGGCGCAATATACGTTTAGCTTATAATAATATATGCACATATGAGACCAGAAAAGGGAATAAAGTCATTTTTTTGCAGAGGCGCGCTCAGGAATGGAAGAAAGGGGGTCATATTATTGCAAGGAAACTAAGAGGCATGGGCGTACAATGACATAACATACTGCAGTTTTCGGATGAAACACGCACCACAGGCTACTCTACGAACGATTATAAGATAATAGGCGAGTCCAGGTAGGGTAAAAAGGGGGGTAAGCAATGTTAATTGAAGTTGTAAGTGAAATAGTCACTGTTGACTAGTTAGTATCATAATAGCGGATAATATACTTATCAAAAGGTCTTGCGCCGCCCTAGTTTGGATCCTGGATACGCCTATGATGAAGTACAACATGCAAAAAGGAACTATCTATGATCAGTAACATATTTATAGTGCTGGGTAGCAACTTGTCTGCGGTTAATATTTTTCTCAATTTTACCCCCCTTTTTCACTAACATGGTACCGCCTATGGCAAAAAATATGATTTTTAACTGTTTTTCTAATGTCTCAATCACATACCATTTCATTTATCAAAAAAACAACATCAAAAAATGGTTTTATTACGCATTTACTTCACCCCCATAGAGTGACCTGCACACGCCTATGTTTTTTGAATTTTCAAACGTCACCGTCATATATCAATTTCCGATTCAATCTATATCGATTCCTATTAGTTGTGTTAAAATCGGTCGATAAACATGAAAGCTATGTTGAATCAAAAATACCACTAAAATTTGTCGTTTTTGCCCCCCTGTTGCCCCCCTATCCAAAATTTAGATTTGTTTATTATTTATAAATGTAGATCGTGTTGAGGGGAACCAAACACCGTTTCATTTTTGAAAATCGGACGGGTAGATCTCGAGATCTCCGGGGGGGGGGCGGAATCCGCCCCCCCCCCCCCTCCTGTTACAAATAGGGGTAGCCAGGAGCCTGTTACAAATAGGGTTAAAGCATGCTCTACTTTGAAATAAATCAACATATTCACAACCTGCAAGCCTCCTTTAAGCTGGGTCAATTGAGTTGATCTATGTTCGTCTAAGATAGGAGGCAGCATTATACAAAATCGTTTCATACCATAGATAGAATAACAATATTTCATAGATAGAATAACACAAAATGTTACTTCACAGTTACAACAAATTTAACCCGCGCGGCGCTGGGGGGGGGGGGGGGGTAAATTTTACCCCCCCCCCCCCCTCCCGGATTGTCTCAATAACTTGAAAACGATGAGAGTTATCGAAGTGAAACTTTCGGTACCTTATGCTGCATCAATTCTACGTCTTCTGACAACATTTTATTGAAATTGGTCCAGTATTTTGGAAGATAATGAAGTTTTAGTGACGTCATGTCATGCCATTTTTGGTGGAAAAACGCTAAATGTTTGTAAAATCGAAACAAATAGTTTTGATACAAATCGCAAAAAAAAACGTCAAAAGAAAGGAAATAACATTATGTTCCAAATAGCTATCTCGGATTTGCAAGATTTTGGATTTTGGACCCCCAAAATAACCAAATAACTGATTTTTAGGGGAAATTTCCACAATTTTAAAAAAAACCGGAAGATATATTAGAGAACCAAGTAGGGACGCTATCCAAACCAAATTTCAAAGCAATATCTTCATTGTTCACTGACTTATAGCTCCCTAAGTATAAGTAACTCATGACGTCATTTTTTGAAAATACGTTTTTTTTTTGCTTTTAGTGACCAGATACAGACAAATAAATGCCACCGCTGTATTTCTTAGACAAAACTGGTCTGGACACATGCCTTTTTTATTTAGATTAATCCATTTTAACTTTTGACCTTTGTGTGACCTGACCTTGACCTAAGGGCCATCATATGGGGTCAAGTTGTGAAAATGGTCGCTACTATCGAACTATACGTGTAAAATAACCGATCCAACATGTGTCGTATGGCTTTCGTAGAACTGTGACCTTTTGTGACCTGACCTTGACCATGACCTTTGCTTACAATTTCACTTTCGCTTATACGGGAGAAGCATGATACCTTTGAGAGCACCTTGTGCGATAATTGTCGCTATCTAAGGCTTTGGATGGAAAGTATGGCCCAAAAGCTAAAATACCTTAAGTTTGACACTTTGACCTGATCTGACCTAACACGTGACCTTATTTTAAGAATTTCGGGTCTGCAATATATTCGTCTCCATGAGAGCTTTCGATCGCCGCCTTGCGGTCTCACTGCGGTCATTGGTTCGGAAGATACGAGGGGGGATTTACACACACACCCCAGCGCCGCGCGTTCGGCTGGAGACCCCAGCGCCGCGCGGGTTAAAGCGTACCCAAATGGCATTCAAAACTGCCATTTGGGTACGCTGTAAAAATGTAGTTGAAATTGGTTGAGCAATTTGGGAAATGACGTTTTGATGACGTCATGTTGGAAAAACAATAAATGTTTGAAAAATCGAAAAAACAGAGTTTTGAAGCAAATTGCAAACGCAATTCAGCAAAGTTATCAAATGTAATTTTCTTTAAAATGGCAATCTCGGATTTTCGAAATTTTGGGGTTTTGACCCCTAAAATGAACAAAAACTGATTTTTTGGGGGAAAAATCACCACAAAATCAAAACTTTCAAAGATGTTAAAAAAAACCGGAAAATATGTGACAGAATTGAGTATGGATAATACTCAAACCAAATTTCAAAGCAATATCTCTATGTTTGACTGAGTGATGGCTCCCTAAGTGTAAGAAACTCATGACGTCATTTTTTATAACTTTTTTGACTTTTTTTTTACCAGATACGAATAAATAATTACCTTTTCTGTATTTCTGAGGCAAAACTGGTCTAGGAACATGCCTTTTTGTTAACATTTATCAATTTCTAATTTTGAGGTTTTCTGACAGAGCAAAATCGCGGTTCTGGACGTGATCGATCGAGGTCATTCACTTGACCTGGAAGGTCACTCGTTAGCCCGAAACCTCAAAATTGCATACCGTTAGATTTCAAACATGACAGGCAACATGTTGGTTCTTACCGCGTTGCTCTATCTTGCTTGGTTTGGAAGTTAACAGGGGGTCTTTTTAGGACCCCCCCCCCCCCCCCCCGTAGGGCGAAGGTGAAAAAGCTCCCGTAGGGCGAGGGTTAAGGCATACACATCGAACCAATACCAGTGATCGAAGAAGGAGCATCGCTCAAAAGTAAGGGGGCCAGTCATCATTGTTGCCCCTCGCAGCCTAAAAAGTGGGGCTCATGCCTCCCGGCCCCCGTTCCTACGCTTATGATGGCGAGGTTGTGAATTCTTAATTATTCTCCCAACTTTAAGGCATTCATATCAAACCTATATCAGTAATCGAAGAGGGATAAATCGTTCAAAAGTGAAGGGGCCAGTTATCATTGTTTCCCTCCCCCCCCCCCCCCCCCCCACCATAAAAAGTAGGGACCCCCCCCTCGTTCCTATGCCTATGATGAGATTCTGAATTGATAATTATTCTCCCAACTTTAAGGCATTCATCTCAAACCAATATCAGTGATCGAAGAGGGATGAATCGCTTACAAGTGTGTGGGTCAGATATCATTGTTGGTCCCCCAGCCTAAAAGTGAGGCCTATAACCCCCCCCCCCCCCCACACACACACACCGTTCTTACGCCTATGATTGTGGGGTTGTGAATTAATCATTATTATTCCAACTTTAAGGCATTCATCCCAAACCAATATCAGTGATCGAAGATGGATTAATCGCTACAAAGTAATGGGGCCAGTTACCATTGTTGCCCCCCCCCCCCCCCCAGCCTGAAAAGTGGGCCCTATGGTTGTGAATTAATCATTATTCTCCCAACTTTAAGGCATTCATATCGAGTCAGCCCTCGGCCCACCGTTCCTACGGCTATGATTGCGAGGTTGTGAATTAATCATTATTCTCCCAACTTGAAAGCATTCATATCGAATCAATATCATTGATAAAAGAGGGACAAGTCGCTCAAAAGTGAGGGGTCCAGTTATCATTGTTGGCCCCCCAGCCTAAAAAGTGGGGTCCATGTCCCCGGCCCACCGTTCCTACGCCTATGATTGTGGGGTTGTGAATGAATCATTGATATCCCAACTTTAAGGCATTCATATCGAGTCAGTATCGGTCAGTCAGTCAGTATTGAATGAGGAGTAATCGCTCAAAAGTGGGGAGCAGTTAATATTGCTGGCTCTCCCAGCCTAAAAAGTGGGGTCTTGACCTCATCGGCCCACCGGCTCCTACGCCGGGGGGCTATGGTAGAGGTCAGCCTTGGAATTTTGGTCATTTTCTGGACTTTTTGGGTCCAAAGAATTTTTCTCTCATTTTTGTTTTCATGAAAATTTGCTCTCTGATCGATTTGCTCTCATTTTTGTATTCATGAAAATCACCTGATCGTGCCGACATTGCATTTAAAATAAAATTACATTTCCTCACAAGGATTTAGTATATTTTACAAATCAGGGATTTTACTTTCCAAGTAAAATACTATGTCAAAAAATGAAAATCTTAATTTTCTAACAAGAAAATTGTACTCTCCACCTATGGATTTTTACTCTCCGGGACCAGGTCATGAAACAAAAAAATCCAACACTGGCTACGGTATATATTTTTATTCCGGATATTGGTCATTCTAACCTTTTTATGTAATATGATCAAATTCTGTGAAAAATTGGGCAATTTTGTTTTCTGCGAAACCCATCAGTACCGACGTTTTCCAGTTTTACCCCTATATTAGCTCCCCCATAAATGTGGCCAAAATTCAGATCTTCTCAGTTTTAGTGCTAGAGAGCTAATGTTTGGCTTATTGAAAACGCAGACCCCAAATTTGGTCTTAAAAAGTGTTTAATTTTCAAATCTCACAACAAAAATTGGCTTTGTTTGGGAGATATATCGTGCTCGAATCTGATTGGTCGAGAAATTGGTCGAAAAATTAAATTACCCAACTGAAAATATTTATTTTTGAGATCCTTATAGTCGATTTAGTGGGGGTATACCTCGTTCCACTCCAAGTTTGCGGCCAAAGCGCTTTAACCCTCGCACCGACGGGGGGCGGATTTCCTCCCTGAGGTGTTTCGTGGATACCGAAAACCGGCCCAACGTAGCGCCGCTAAATTTCGTACAGCTGTTCATTGAACAATTTTACACATAGTCTGTAAATTTTGACCTCCTAACTTTCAAGGTCACGTCGCCAGGTCACATTAAATGGCCTGACCTCAAGTCACGTTTTTGAAAGTTTGACATCATGCCATTCAGTGGTTAACCAAATAGTTTGAAACTCACAGTGTGTAATAAGGACATATGTATCTACAATTCGAATATCTCGGATTTTGTGTATCGGTGATCATGTCAATCATGTCATGTCATGTCAATTTCGTGACCTCCCCATTAAAAGTCAATAGGAGAAAATTGAAATGCGCACCAATCGAACAAACCTAGCTAAATATGGTCAGTTTTCATCAATATCACTATTTTGGAGTGAAGCAGAAGAATGCATGTTGTAATTTTGTTCCGTGACTTCTGAGGTCAAATCCAATGTGCCCCAGGGCATATTTTGTTTTTGTACAATAACTCATCTTCTACGTGGGGCAGAGTGATAGGGTTTTCACCATTCTGTTTCTCTTATCGATCGTCATGAAATGATATTTCCTAATATTCCTAAAGGGGGGGGGGGCTAATCCCCCCCCCCCCCCCCAGTGACTCGCGGGTTAAAGGGAATGTTTCACCTTTCTGAAAGTTGTCAAATATACGCTGGTTGTAGTCGAAAATATGAAGTAAGTGCTGCTGAAAACGATGGTGATATTTTGTATCTCGAAAAGTCACTTAACGTTATACAACTTAAGGTTTTAAATTTGGGATGATGACGTCATTATTGAGCTATAGACCGCCACTGATTGGCTGACAAAGTGGCTGTCAGCCAATCAGCGGCGGCACTAGCCTACACCCCATTTTGCAAATGGGAAATTAAATTGCTTAAAACGGCTACGTTTTTGGGAAAATGAGCTTAATATTTTCGACATTTAAATAACGGCCAAAGATAATGGCTATCTCAGTTCAAAACCAATACAAAGGTGAAACATTCCCTTTAAAGGTATCCTATTGAAATTATTAAATGCTGCGTTGTCGGATCCATGGCAGTAACGCAACTTGAATTGCAGTCAATACAGTCAGTTAGTAATTTGGCGTGCTCTATTGATTCAAAACAAGGCTTTCAAGTATTGTTTTGCATTAGGAGAGCACAGCTACGAGCCGCCCGCTCGGTTCCCGACCCAATAAGGGCGGTTTACTGTTGTATTTCAGACAGACTGGGGTTCAACTAACTTCCTTACTGAGGAGACTGCTGGTAGGATGGTATCCTCCTTATGAAGGATTGCTATCAATTTCCGGTACTACCTACATATTGCCTGGAGCAAATACGCACTCTAGATGTTTTTACCCACTACAAATCGCCTTCATGAGATATATCGTGAAGCTTTGTGATGGGCTTGTGCTGGCACACCTCACCAGGATTACCAGTCATCTGAGCTGCATACCTGTCAGTACCTCATAAATACATTTGAACACGTCAACACCAATTTTGATTAAGAAAGTAATGTCATACTCATTCTGTTTAAAGGGATCCACCTCCGGAGGATTTCTAAAAAGCAACTTAAATGAATGGTGGGGATCAACAATCGTGTATGCTCAAGTTCAAACTTGCTCCTGCAGCATCTAAAGCAGGGTATCAGCAATTTATTTTGTATTTATTTCTGACTCCAAAACGTTGGTCCCAGCCCCACAGTACTAGATTCATGATGGCCACTCTCATCCAGTTTGGCTGTGAAATTGGCGCCTGCCCAAAGCCGAAGCGTCCGAATTCGCCGAGATTTGACCTTGACAAGTCTATCTGTGTTATAAGGTATTGGACACAAATCTCCTCCGGCCTAAAGTCGAGCCATAGCCATTCTTGCTGTTTTATTCATGTTTTATTATGAAAGAGGCTATGGTTGTTGAAAATATAATTAACTGTATACTCATTTTAATTTTAAAGTGCACTGACGTAATGGTGATGTTGAGTTTACCATATTCAAAAGCAAATCATAGTCTGCAAAGAAGTGATTCTGAATAGTGATGAGGCGACTCCAATTTTACGAATGTGTGCCAATCATGAGCGGTACGAATGTATTTTTTTATCTAATGGGGGGGGGGAGTTTCGGGAGCCAAATTTTGCATGTGAAATCGGGCACGCTTAATCTACCGATACACACCAAAAGCTCCATATTGGCCCGCGAGGTGGCAATATCCCTTTAAGCCACTATCATGGAAAATATATGATGCATAAATAGTCAATAAATTAAAAATAATCATATAAGTAAACATGTGGCAAAAACAAATGTAAATGTAGGAACAATCCAGTCACAGACCTTATCTAACCACTGAATACTGACAGCTACACTCGACTATTACTTTGAAAAAATAGTCCCCAAAAAGTTGGGCTTTTTGTCCTGCCTCCCCTGGCCAAGGCAGGACAAAATTGGGTATTATTTTACCTGGAGTCCAACTGCAAGTTCATGTATAAATTTTGCACTCCCCAAGGTTTTTTAGTGTGCTGATTCCAACTATGATACTCATTTGTGGGGCAAATAAACCATCCATTCATTCCAACTGACATATATCTGCTGCTGCTCTATATTTGGTAAAATGGTTTGGTTAGGTTAGGTTATGTTCATTTGACCCACAAATGGGTATCAGATTTGGAATCAGCACATAAAACTAGAAAATGCCAAATTTAGGCATGAAACAGGTGATGGACAGGTGTGGGGAAATTTTAACAAAAATTGTTCAAATTTGAACTAATTTCACATACATATAAATGTATAAGAAAAGTGATTTTGCACCAACTTATCCAAACAGAACATATACATCCCAAATGACAACTAGGTACTGCATGCATGTCACCACGAAATTTGGAGTGTGGGAGGGGGGGGGGGGGCAGCCAGGTGGTTGTCCCTCCCACTCCCACAGGGTTAATGTTAGAATCCTGATAATCTGGAGGGGGGGGGGGGCAGGTGCAATCCTGGAGCTGCTTAGTCATGCCCACCTGGTAGTGATACTGACGCCCATGACAGCATGGATGTTGGTATAATTCTTACCCATATAAAGGAAGGGATACTTCCATTACTTGGTGATATTTATGAAAGAGCAGCTAACAGGTCCCAGAGTTCCAGCAAATAGTAATTCCAGTAACCTCTGAAATCCCATACTTATACAAAAGTGCAAGAAATAAAATACATCTTGTGCATTTGGTAATGCAAAAGATATGCTGGTCTGAGAGGGCCTTTGTCAGTCCTGAGAAGGCCCTGGGGCAGTTTGAGAGGGCCCATACTAGGCCTGAGAGGGCCATATGCTTGATTAAGAGGACCCTTAATAAGCCTTGGAGGGACTCTAGACTGGTCTGAGAGGGCCCTGTCATGCTTGAAATCACCCTATGCCCGCTTTAGAGGGCCCTTACCAGTCCTGAAGGGGACCTGGGCCAGTCTGAGAGAGGCCTTTCCAGTCCTGAGCATCCCTACACCTGATAAAGAGGGCTCTTACCAAGTCTTTGATGGGCCCTACACAGACCTCAGAGGGCCCTTGCCAGTCTTCAAAGAGCCCTATGTCTACTTTAGAGGGCATTTTCCAAGCCTAAAAGGGCCCTAAGCTGGTCTAGGGGCCCTGAGCCAGTCTGAGAGGGCCCTGGGCTGGTCTGAAAGGAGCCTTTCCAGTCTTGCGAGGGCCCTGAGTCAGTCTGAGAGGGCCCTTTTCAGGCATTGAGTGTCCTAGTCTGGTTTGAGAAAGCCCTCAGTTGATCTGAGAGGGCCTTTGCAAGTTCTGAGGGGCCTGCAGACCGTTCTCAAACGAAGAAGGTTGGGGAGCAGACCAAGGGAGGGGGGTCCCTAGGGACTAAGGGACTATAGGGAATTGCTGAACCCTTCTCTACATCCCTGTATCTAAACTATAACATGTGAATATACATGTGAAACCCTAACATATGAAAACAATTGCATGAGATTATGACTCAAAATAAAGCAAGAGCAAGAAATCATTGGACATGTGAAAAAGAGTGAAAAAAACAAAGCAGACAAAACAACGGTGAAATCAGAACATGCATAGTAATGGCGTTCCCTATTTAGTTGGTGTGGCCATTGCCACACAAATTTTGAGTTTTGCCCCACTAATTTTGTATTTTGAAGCACAAACTGTTGTTAATTTGAAGGCATTCTAATCTTGAAAATGAGGTATTTTCCAGCCATGAGCCAAGCAAGTTGGAAAAGAAGAGTTTTCCAGCCATGAAACCACAATTTTGCTTAACCAACTTTGTTAGAAAAGCTTACCCTACCAGGAATTGTGTATGGATAGCGTGTGGGCCCACTGTGGCCGCATGAGGCCCTCATGCGGCCGAAGTGGGCCCATGTGCTATCCACACACAATTCCTGGTAGGATATAGTTATAAGCTTTTTCAAAATATGGTTATGTGGACAGGAAAATTGCTGAACTTACACATAATTCAAATATAACTGTTTTCATTTTAGCTTGCCTAAAAAGCTATCTCAGCCATTTACCATTTAGAAAGTTATCTTTAACAGATCATTAACAATGAAGATAACTTCTCCACTCCATAATCATAATGTATCCACTCATAATTTATCCACTCCATAATCAATGTGTATTAATCCACAAAACTAAGCCACCAATAAAATCCACCTTGATTTTGCTTGTTACATTAACTTAGTGGCATTACATACAATGAGGCACAATCAGAAACAAAGTCTATTACTTTAGGCTTTATTATGTTAAGCTTTATTAAGTTGCAATTTATCAACAGAAAATGTGAGGCAATAGGTCAAGGTAGGTAGGTAGGTAGGTACCTACATTTTTTCAGAACATTATAAATGCAAGTGTAAACATGCATGTTTTCACGTGTCAATGGCAATCAGGAACATGACAGGTTATGAATGGGATAATGTATTAAATAAAAAGCATACAATGCAAGGAAACTGACAGTTATAAACAATGTGACAAAATTGTACTGTTTCCAGATGGCCCATGGCAAAATAAGTTTAAATGATCCCTGGAAGCACTTAAAATAATTTAAGGCTTCATTTGACCAGTGTATTCAAAACTAGACCAGTGTATTCAAAAGATGCAAGTAATTATTAGGCGTCCTAATAATTACTTGCATCTTGAATGACATTGATTTGATTGAGCACTTTGACAATATTTCCTCCTCACCGAAAACCCTTATGCCGAGACGATTCCAGAGGGCGTCAAGAAACTCACCTTGACTTTGAACACACAAAAACGGCTGGTAATCTTGAAATCCAAAAGATAGACAGATTGTATTTATTACCCCTGCCCCAAAACAACACACACTCAATCTCCTTTCAGATCAGACGAGAGGGCGCCGCGAAACTGCTCTTGGCATATTCAGACAAGAAATTGGAAGTCGTGCGCCATCTCTCGAGAGATTTCCAAAGCGTAGCTTCTGTGCAAGGCGTTCTGTGTGTCGCTAGTTAATGGGAGTTTTAGTATACTGTGACCATGCTTCGTGATAATACACAGAGAACAGGATGTTTCTGCTGGTATTTTTTTTCATTTCGTTCTGATATGTCACTCGAAACTCTTCTAAATTATTGCTGCAAGAGCTGCAAGTATCTCAGCTTTACCTTAGCTCCATCTGATGTAGTACCGAGCAGCTGGGGCGAACCGCCTATACGGACAGTACGGAATGTCCGTACCGTTTTTGACGGGCACCGAGGGCGCCCCCCCCCCCCCCGACCATTTTTGTTTTGCCAACAGGGCAGGCACCAGTGGCGTACAGAGTATACAGTCATTCAGGGCATGACCTGGTCCTTTGGACCCGAGGCGCCCATGCAAAGCTGGCGCCCCTCCGATCAGTGACGGCGCCCCTCCAGCCAGTGACGGCGCCCCTCCGGCCAGTGACGGCGCCCCTCCGGCCAGTAACGGCGTCCCTCCGGCTAGTGACGGCGCCCCTCCGGCCAGTGAAGGCGCCCCTCCGGCCAGTGACGGCGCCCCTCCGGTCAGTGACCGCGCCCCTCCAGCGAGTGACGGTGCCTATCCGGGCTCCGACCAGTGACGGCGCCCCTCCGGCCAGTGATGGTGCCCCTCCGGCTAGTGATGGCGCCCCTCCGACCAGTGATGGCGCCCCTCCGGCCAGTGAAGGGGCCTCTCCGGCCAGTGACGGCGCCCCTCCGGTCAGTGACCGCGCCCCTCCGGCGAGTGACGGTGCCCATCCGGGCTCCGACCAGTGACGGTGCCCATCCGGGCTCCGACCAGTGACGGCGCCCCTCCGGAAAGTGACAGCGCCCCTCAGGACAGTGACGGCGCCTCTCCCGCCAGTGACCGCGCCCCCTCGGCCCTCCGGTCAGTGACGGCGCCCATCCGGCCAGTAACGGTGTCCTTCCGGCTAGTGACGGCGCCCCTCCGGCCAGTGACGGTGCCCCTCCTGCCAGTGAAGGCGCCCCTCCGGCCAGTGACGGCGCCCCTCCGACCAGTGACGGCGCCCCTCCGGCCAGTGAAGGCGCCCCTCCGGCCAGTGACGGCGCTCCTCCGGCCAGTGAACACGCTCCTCCGGCGAGTGACGGCGCCCTTCCGGACAGTGACGGCGCCTCTCCCTCCAGTGACCGCGCCCCCTCCGGCGAGTGACGGCATCTCTCCGACTAGTGACTGCCCCTCTCCGGACCGTGACGGCGCCTCTCCGGTTAGTGACGCCACACTGGCGGATACAGGGGGGGGGGGGGCGGCAGTGGAAAAAGCCCTCCCCCCATCCCACGCTCGACGGAGGCGGCAATAGAAATTAGCCCCCCCCCCCCCAACAAAAAAAAAAAACGCTGAAACTGGCGATGAAAATGGGTACTGACTGCCAGGGCTGCGGAATCGGAGTCGAAGTCGGAGTCGGAGTCGGAGAGGAAATTTTGCAGGGGGGGGGGGGCGCCTCTCCCTCAGTACCGTGCGGAAGGAGAGTCACTGGCCGGAGGGGCGCCGTCACTCGCCAGAGGGGCGCCGTCACTAACCGGAGGGGTGCCGTCACTCGCCAGAGAGGCGTCGTCACTCGTCGGAGGGCCGCATGGTCACTGGTCGGAGGGGCGCCGTCACTGGCCGCAAGAGTGCCGTCACTGGCCGGGGGAGCGTCCTCATTGACCGGATTGGCGCCATCACTGGCCGGAGGGGCGTTGTGATTGATCGGAGGGGCGCCAGCTTTGCATGAGCGCCTCGGGTCCAAAGGACCAGGTCATGACCTGCATGAATTGATACTCGGTACACCACTGTCCCTAAGTATGATGGGTCTTGACTTTGTATTCGACATTTCCAAATATGCGTGGCGTGTCTGGCGCTATTTTCGATCTGGAGCGATTCCTACAACCAACGTATAAAGTTCAAAATCGTCTTGGGTTGGACTTGGGCCTTGGGTTTCTTGTTTTCCTTTTCACTGTAAACATGTAGCCAAATAAAATTCACACTTTGTGAATGTGTAGGTAAAGTTAATATTTGTTGTCATTGTCAAGGTCATTTTAAATTACTGTAGCTTGGGATGGCTACTTTGGTCTCAGGTCATATCCAGACTCAAGTAATTTCTGGTACCAATTTTAAATCTGACACCCATTTTGCACCATGCTTAGGTACCTATCCCGGTGCATTTTATGGGTTCTATGAGTAGAGGTCTCACAATTTTTAGCATTTCCAACTAGTCAAGATCAGACTCAGCATGAACTCAGCTACAAAAATGTTTGAAAGAGACAGAAGAGGTAAAATTGGGGTTGTCTGGTTTTTACCACAGGCGGATCCAGGGGGTGGGGGCATTAGGGGCAAATTCCCCCTACAGTATTTACAGGAACATGGCGGGCATTCAATACAGGTTCATACCGCGTTGCTCTAGCTTCTATGTTGCTTGGTTTGGAAGTTAACAGGGGGGTCTTTTTAGGACCCCCCGTAGGGCGAAGGTGAAAAAACTCCCGTAGGGCGAGGGTTAATATCTTCCACTAGGGACATTACGTTTTCTAGTACTAGGGCCATTGCATAGCGCATCACAGCTTCCACTAGGGGGCTAGGGGCATCATAATTCATATCTTCCACAAGGGGCACCACATATTGCACTAAGGATCATCACATCCCTCACTAGGGAATCACGCATCTCGGGCGCGTCGGGCGCGTCCAATTCAGGCCTAAGATTCGTTTGTGACGAAAAAGTAATTCGCTGTCGCCGGGATTCGAACTGGACCGCTCCGCGCCAAAGTCGGGCACCTAGCTCAGCTAGATCGGCTGATGTTGGCGAATGCTTATTTTCGATACAGTAACCGGCGGCCGCCAGGCGGTGGCGGCGGCAACGGCGGTCTCCATAGCAACCGAGACTCATTCTCCGGTCGCGTGTGAATTAGACCAGACGGCGCGACATAGTTCTTGTAGCGTTTTAGGGAACCTGTCATTGTAAGCTACATGCAGGGGCCAGGGAACAGGGGGCAGCGGGGGCGCTTGCCCCCCCCCCCCCCCCAACATCTGGACCGGGGGGGGGGGGGGGGGGCGTAGCCCCCCAACTTTGGTGAGCAGAAGTTTCCCTAAAAATGAGCTCTTTCAATTTTCTTCAAAAAAGTTATATAAAATATGAAAGCCTCTTATATAAAATTATTATCCAGTATTACATATTATTTTTTTTTAAAGTTATAGAAAATATGAAAGTCACTTTCATTTTTTCCGTTTTCTTTTATAGCATGTCATAAGTATTATTATTATATAGCTTTGCCTTTATAACAGTATCGTATACCTTTCTTTTCCTTCCTTTTCCTTTTTCCATTGTGTCCTATGAGATATAATGGAAAACTTTGGTAGCAGTACATTTGGTAGCAGTTGTCTGCTTGGCGCGTCGTCGTTAAAATAACGCACTGACGGCGATACACATCTGCTGCATTTTGTTTATAAGTTTATCCCACGTCAACGCTACGGATGTGGTCAAACTGGCGTGCGGCCCTCTAGCTGTCCTCTCTGTCTGCCGACGGGGCGGCAATTGCAAGCAAGAGTTATCGTAAATGTCAGGTTACCGTGATACGGTGAAGAAGCGGTTGGTGCAGCCCACACTCGCGGGCTTCTTCAACTTCTTCAAGAACAATACACGTCAGGCGTCAGGTACGAGTATTTTATCAGACGACAGGCGGGTTTACAAAGGCATACGGTTCATAGTAGGAAACGGGGGTGGGGGGGGGGGGGTGGCATGACCCCACTTTTACATAATTTTTGCTTTCTATGGTAACCCGCGCCGTGTTGGGGGTGGGGCGTTTAGACGCCCCCCTAAAGTTTTTCGAGGATAGCGAAAAAACCGCTTCGCGCGGTTTTTGCCGTTTCAAAAACGGCGTAGGGCGCACAGTGCCGCCGTTTCAGCCACCTTTTTGGCACACCTGCTCGGGCATCAATTACCCACATTGTGTGCAATTCTTGACTACAGGTCATCTCAGGTCAGGTCACGTGACCACACCTCCAAATAAGTTTGCGGTCGTACCACATCCACAGTTTTTGGCCGATCGGTTTCAAACCTACAGGATTTCATCAGGTCATAGATACCTGCAATTGGAATATATAAGATGTATATCGGAGACCTAAAGTCGCCGGTCGGGTTAATTTCGTGACCTCCCATTATAAGTCAATGGTAAATATTACAATGTTTTCGTTTTCCGAGGATACGCATATCAGTCCAATTCTTTCTGGATCATGTTATCATAGGCTATTATTGATGATCCAGGTTAAATTTGTGTTCAGTGACCCCTACAGGATCAGCCGAGGTCAGCAGAGGTCACCAACACTTTTTGTGTCAATAACACTCGATAGAATGAAGACAAAGAAGTGAAATCGGCATCAATGTGTTTGTCTCGTCGAGACACGTCTCCCAATATGCAACATGACCTACTTGGGTCGCCACTTGACCTTGACCTGAGGTCAAATTTCTATATTGACTTAAACTGGTCCAAATTAATGTGATTCGAAGCGCGTTGACGAGACAAACATGATGGCGTCAAAATTATTGTCGTATCTTTATTAGGTAAAAAGTTATTTTCGAACGTTTTGCCAAAAAATAGTCTTTTGACATTTGATGACCTTTGGAGCCTCAACTATTGACCTGAGATAACATTAGAGGACACAATATGATTTTATATTTCAAGAGCTTTAGATTGCTTCTTTCCGTTTGTTCCTAGCTATCGTTCACGAGATATTTGGGGGTTTCAGGAGAAAAGTCCTACAACTGGAAAATCTGACCTTTGGTGACCTCTGGTGACCTCAATATTGACCTGAACCAAAACATGTTAAAATAGTTTCAAAGTGGTTTTTGATAAGCTTTCGAACCGTGTCGGTTTTCCAATGAGGAAAAAAATTATTGTCGTATCTTTATTAGGTAAAAAGTTATTTTCGAACGTTTTGCCAAAAAATAGTCTTTTGACATTTGATGACCTTTGGAGCCTCAACTATTGACCTGAGATAACATTAGAGGACACAATATGATTTTATATTTCAAGAGCTTTAGATTGCTTCTTTCCGTTTGTTCCTAGCTATTGTTCACGAGATATTTGGGGGTTTCAGGAGAAAAGTCCTACAACTGGAAAATCTGACCTTTGGTGACCTCTGGTGACCTCAATATTGACCTGAACCAAAACATGTTAAAATAGTTTCAAAGTGGTTTTTGATAAGCTTTCGAACCGTGTCGGTTTTCCAATGAGGAAAATTTGAGAACGAAAAGGTGCACCAATATGAGAAGTGAGAAGATTGCGCAAAAAAAATTGTTTCGCCCCCCCCCCCCCCAACTTTAAAATCGTTCCCGGGCCCATGGCTACATGTTTTTATATATGAATACATTTTAGGTGGGTATTAGATGATTTTGAATGCACTTTCCGGCCATGTGATTTGTATCGCTTAGAACACATTGTTTTTTGACGGTACGGCGGTTTGCATAATTGACGTTGGAAAACATTGGTAATGGGTACAGGCGGATTTTAGCACTGAAATATTTATTTAGAACGTTAATTTTTACGTGCAGCTTAGAGACGGTACATAGGCCTACACATTGGCAAAGTTTCATCACTTCACGTCCCATTGGCTCCGAGCACTGATTTTAATCGTGAAAGACTTGATAAAAGTATAAATTGCAGCTAACAAAAACACACACTTTTTATGGCGGAAGCTGATTCTAGTGTTCATGTAATTCCTATGAAAATCAAGATTGGAATATGAAAAATGTGCCGTGGCAGGGGCGTAGCTTCTCCAGAAAAGTTGGGGGGGGACTGAGCTGGGGAAAAATCGCTTAAAGTACCATCAAAATCCACCAAAATGCAGATTTCTCCCCGGATTTGACCCGCTTCCTCGTCCAAGGTGGGGTGGCTGAAGCTAAGTGTGTGTGTGTGTGTGGGGGGGGGGGGGGGGGCTGAAGGCCCCTCAACTGAATAGGATCCTACACCCCTGCGACGTGGAAATGGGCTCAGTCAGTCACGGATGAAATTTCCTTCGTTTTCCCTTCGACACACCGCTGCTCCGAAAGGAAAACGAAGGAAATTTCATCCATAACATGCAGGGGTGTCGCCGACGTGCAGGGGCGGCGCCACGGATTTTTGTCAGGGGGGGGGGGGGGGGCAATTCAAAATTTAGGAGGCCTCCATTTGAGAGGGGGCCTCCCTTTGAGAAGAAGCCTTTTACCTCCATAGGGCTCCTGTCACCTCCCCTCTGGCTTCCAGAGGGCCGCTTATGGACTGCAGGGGCACCGCTGACCTCCATAAGACTAGGGGCGCAGCCAGACCTTCAGAAAGGGGGCAAGCCCTTGAGAGCAGGGCCGGTGGCACATATTTTCGGTTGGGGGGCAGCTTTTCCAGAAAAAAGGCCCTTGGCCAAAATGGCCCACCCAGCCTGCAAAATAATGCAATATATATTTAATATCATTTCAGTCTTTCTCGTCCCCGCACGGATTACCATTTATTCATGATCAAACTTGAACACTTTAAAAAGAGCATCACAGCCTGTATTTTCAAGTGCCATTTTGGCGTCACGCAGTTCATGTTTTACTCAATGTGACTATGTTATCAACTATACCTTCTTTATTTCTTGCGACATGTACGAAGTATGTTTACTATAGTTCACTAGTTACCAGAAGGAATTTACTAGTCATCACATTTTCTGTCGGTGCTATCACCTCAGACAGGCTTGTAGCCAGGATTTGGTCCAGAGGGGGGGGGGGGGTCGCCTCGAAAGGACCCCTTTCCAAGCGTTGAAAGGGTCAAACAAAACGGATGAAAAGGCACGTTACTAGGATGGAAAATGCAGTATGACAGGAATGGTATGGGCCATACCAACTTTTAGGAGCTGGAGTTAGCAAACTGCCGTATAAACTTTGGAACCAGCGACACCAATTTGAAATCAGCTATACCA
The DNA here is from genome assembly GCA_036785665.1 of Chirona hameri. Classification (NCBI taxonomy): domain Eukaryota; kingdom Metazoa; phylum Arthropoda; class Thecostraca; order Balanomorpha; family Balanidae; genus Chirona; species Chirona hameri. The sequence goes on along the minus strand of JAXIVJ010010528.1, from coordinate 16,818 downwards.
ACTTGGAATATTTTTAAGCTCAAGACCTGGAACTCTTAAACAAATTGCGCCGCGGAGCGGCGCGAAAATTTTCAGTCTAATGCCCTGGATATGATTTCTCATCAATGCGTCGCATTGCGTATGGTGCAGACCTCTAACAATGTCATATTGTGCGGTTCAAATTGCGGTAAAAAAGTCCTAAAGTGAACTATTTTGCCCAATTACATATGAAAGTAGCAACATAACAAAATGCGCCGAGAAACGGGCCGTTTTTTCTCTAACCCGCATATAATATAATTTGTAGTTACATTGCGCCGCGGAGCGGCGCGAAAATTTTGAGTTATATTCCCTGGACAATTGCATTCTTACTGTTGAAAGGCCCAGGGTCCCTTCAGATCGTCTAAGGGCCCCTCCGACCTTTTCAACGCCCTTCCAACCTGTTCGTGTTCAGGGACTCATCTGGGAACCGCGAAGCGAAAAGACATGATGTGGAGTGGGTGATATATATATATATATATATATATATATATATATATATATATATATATATATATATATATATATATATATATATATATATATATATATATATATATATATATATATATATATATATATATATATATATATATATATATATATATATATATATATATATATATATATATATATATATATATATATATATATATATATATATATATATATATATAATACAAAGAGGGCTTACTCTACAAGAAAAATTAAAATCGGAGCTTTCGGGTATATTGTAACACCCTGACGAAGGGTGTTACAATATACCCGAAAGCTCCGCTTTTAATATTTTTATTGTGGAGTAAGTCCTCTTTGTATGTAATCTTCATCTGGGATCTCTACATGCTTTTGGTCCTTCCGGTCTGACCAGGGACTCCTCTGACCTTCCAAGAAGCCCCTCTTGTGTGTCAAGGGGCCATTCGGCCTGTCCAGAGGTCCATCCGACCTGGCCAGGGACTGCACTGGCTGCTTTGTCACCCTGCCGACATGCTCAGGGGCCCATCCGACACGCCCAGGGGCCCCTCCAGTCTGGCTAGGAACTCATATGGCATGTTCAAGAGCCCTTCCGACCGGCCCAGGGACCATTTCGGTCTAGCCAGGGACCCCTCTGACTTGCCCAGGAGCCACTCCGATCTGCCCAGTGATTCTTGTGGTCTAATTTCGGTGGCTGCTTTATCGCCCTGCCAACATGTACAAGGGACCCACCGACCTGCCTTGGGGCCCCTCCGTGCTGGCTAGGGGCCAATTCAGCACGTTTAGGGGCCATTCTTACCAGCCCAGGGTCCTTTCGGTCTGGTCAGGGCCCCTCCGATCTTCACAGGGGCCCTTTGAACTTTCCAGGAGCCCTCTGGTCTTTCCAGGGGCCCTCCAGCCTTCTAAGGGACCCTTCCGACCTGGCAAGGGACCGCGCTGGCTGCTTTGTCGCCTTGCGACATGCTCCGAGTGCCCTCCGACCTGCCCTGGGGCCCCTCCGTTCTGACTAGGGACTCATTCGGCATGTTCAGGGGCCCTTCTGACCCACCTAGGGGCCATTTCGGTCTGGTCAGGGGCCCCTCTGACCTGTACAGGGGCCCTTGCAACTTCCCAGGGGCCCTCTGATCTGTTGGAGGACCCCCAACCTGCTCAGGGGCCCTTATCACCTGGCAAGGGACTGCGCTGACCGCTTTGACGCCCTGCCGACATACTCAAGGGGTATCGACCTGCCCAGGGGCCCCTCTGTGCAGGCTAGGGGCCCATTTGACGTGTTCAGGGACCCTTTCGGTCTGATCAGGGGCCCCTCTGACATGCACAGGGCTCTTTTGAACGTCCAAGGGGCCCTCTGGTCTTTCAGAGAGGGCCCTGGGGATCCTAAAGGGCCTCTGAAGTGCTCTAAACTCTCTAAAGACCACGCTTCGCGTGGTAAAGAACCCATGATACCGCACTTCGCGCGGTCTCGTCGGCCCTTTTCGGCGCGCTGTGCGCACCGAAAAGGGCCCTCGCGCGCCGAAAAGCGCCTCGCGCGCCGAAAACCCCCGAAAAAACGCCCCCTCCCCCTGACCTACAGGGAGGGGGCGGCTGCACCCGCCGCCCCACCCCCTTGGCTACGTGCCTGCCAGGGGCCAGTCTGGCTAGGAACTCATCCGGCATGTTCAAGGGCCCTTCCGACCGGCGCAGGGACCCTTTCGGTCTAGCCAGGGGCCCCTCTGACTTGCCCAGGAGCCCCTCCGATCTGCCCAGCGACTCTTCTGGTCGGACTGCGCTGGCTGCTTTGTCGCATTGCGACATGCTCCGAGGGCCTTCCGACATGCCCTGGGGCCCCTCCGAGCTGACTAGGGACCCATTTGACATATTCAGGGGCCCTTTTAACTTCCCAGGGGCCCTCTCGTCTGTCCAGGAGCACTCCAACCTGCTCAGGGGCCCTTATGACCTAGCAATGGACTGCGCTGGCTGCTTTGTCGCCCTGCCGACATGCTCAGGGGCCTCTCGACCTGCCCAGGGGCTCATCTGTGCTATCTAGGGGGCCCATTCGACGTGTTCAGGGGGCCTCTGACCCGCTCAGGGGCCCTTTCGGTCTGGGCAGGGGCCGCTTTGAAATGCACAGGGCTCTTTTGAACGTCTAAGGGGCCCTCTGGTCTTTCAGAGAGGGCCCTGATGGCCCTAAAGGGCCTCTGAAGTGCTCTAAACTCTTTAAAGACCACGCTTCGCGTGGTAAAGAGCCCATGATATTGCGCTTCGCGCGGTCTCGTCGGCCCTTTTCGGCGTGCGCAGCGCGCCGAAAAGGGCCCTCCTGGCCTCCAGGGCCATGTCCATCGCACCCGCCGATCCCTTGGCTATGTGCCTGAAATCAGATGACATCAAAACGTTCCGAAGGTGGAACGACGAGCACCGTTCAGGGACGCATATTCGCGTGCCATATCCCGATCAGGAACCTCTCGCGTCTCCTGATGGACATGTCACTTGGCAGATTGCCACAGAGTTGCGCTTGCGCTGCTTCATCGCGCCCCGAGACAGTCTGAGAGAACATTCAGCTCGTCCGCCCGCCAGGCTGGCCGAAAAGGGCCCATCTGGCGGTTGGAGGGGCAGCTGCCTCTCCTGCCCCCTCCCCCCCCCCCTGTGGCGCCGGCCCTGCTTGAGAGAGCCCCTCCCCCCCCAAAAAAATGGATATGAAAAACTACGGATTTCGGCCACTTTATTTTGTGAGGCCCCCCTTTTAACAATGTTTCTTCGTCAACTTTTGATGAGCTGGATTGGACCAGGACCCTCAGTAGGCGCTGTATACTGAGCGCATTACTAATTTGTATTGTTACAGAATTGTACTGGAGATACAGTACAGTACAGTATTGAACAGTGGAGTACAGTATTGTACAGGAGATACAAACTATCTTAGCTGACAACAGGTGGGGTCCAGGGGCGGCGGAAGAGGGGGGGGGGGGGGGCAGTTGCCCCCCAAAATCAGCAGAGGGGCGCTTTGTGTTTGGAAGGGGCTGCGGATTCCAAGGGAAAGCCAAGGCCAAGGGAAGCCAAGGGGAGCCTCTGGCCGCCTGAGGGGGGCGCTCTGGCTGCCTGATGGGGCGCTCTGGCCACCTGAGGGGGCGCTCTAGCCGCCTGAGGGAGCGCTCTGGCCGCCTAAGGGGGCGCTCTGGCTGCCTGAGGGGGCGCTCTGGCTGCCTGAGGGGGCACTCTGGCCGTTTGAGGGGGCGCTCTTGCCGCTTGAGGGGCACTCTGGCTGTCTGAGGGGCGCTCTGGCCGTCTGAGGGGGCGCTCTGACTGTCTAAGGGGGCGCTCTGGCTGCCTGACGGGGCGCTCTGGCTGCCTGACGGGGCGCTCTGGCCACTTGAGGGGGCGCTCTGGCCGTCTGAGGGGGCGCACTGACCGCCTGAGGGGGCACTCTGGCTTCCTGAGTGGGCGCTATGGCCGCATGAGGGGGGCTTTGGACTCCTGAGGGCCGCTCTGGCAGCCTGAGGGGCGCTCTGGCGGTGGCGGCGGAAGAGGGGGGGGGGGGGGGCGGGCAGGGGGAGGGGGAAATTGCTCCCAAACTCAGCCGAGGGGCGCTTTGTGTTGGCCCTATGACTTGTTTGCAAATAACATTCAAACCAGATATAGTGATGGAATATACTTTTCGTCACCTAGTACATATTTTTTAATTTCCCATAATTTATTTTTTGCAATATAAAATGTAGTTAAAAGAGGGGCTTCAAAGAAGCCCCTCTTGTGTGTCAAGGGGCCATTCGGCCTATTCAGAGGTCCTTCCGACCTGGCCAGGGACTGCCTGGCTGCTTTGTCGCCCTGGCGAAATGCTCAGGGGCCCCTCCAGTCTGGCTAGGAACTCATCTGGCATGTTCAAGGGCCCTTCCGATCGGCCCAGGGACCCTTTCGGTCTAGCCAGGGGCCCCTCTGACTTGCCCAGGAGCCCCTCCTATCTGCCCAACGACTTTTCTGGTCGGACTGCGCTGGCTGCTTTGTCGCCCTGCCGACATGCTCAAGGGGCCCTCCGACCTGCACTGGGGCCCCTCCGTCCTGGCTAGGTGCAATTTCGCATGTTCAGGGGCCCTTCTTACCCGCCCAGGGGTCCTTTCGGTCTGGTCAGAGACCCCTCCGATCTGCACAGGGGCCCTATGAACTTTCCAGGAGCCCTCTGGTTTCTCCAGGGGCCCTCCAGCCTTCTAAGGGGGCCCTTCCGACCTGGCAAGGGACTGCGCTGGCTACTTTGTCGCTTTGCGACATGCTCCGAGGGCCCTTCGACCTGCCCTCAGGCCCCTCCGTGGTGACTAGGGGCCCATTCGGCATGTTCAGGGGCCTTTCTGACCCACCTGGGACCCTTTCGGTCTGGTCAGGGGCCCTCCAACCTGATCGGGGGCCCCTATGACCTGGCAAGGGACTGCGCGGGACGCTTTGTCGCCCTGCCGACATGCTCAGTGGCCTCTCGACCTGCCCAGGGGCCCCTCTTTGATGGCTAGGGGCCATTCGACGTGTTCAAGGGGCCCTCTGGCCCGTCCAGGGGCTCTTTGGGTCTGTCCTGGGGCCCCTCTGACATGCACAGGGCTCTTTTGAACGTCCAAGGGGCCGTCTGGTCTTTCAGAGAGGACCCTGATGGCCCTACAGGGCCTCTGAAGTGCTCTAAACTCTCTAAAGACCACGCTTCGCGTGGTAAAGAGCCCATGATACCGCCGGTCTCGTCGGCCCTTTTCGGCGCGCGCAGCGCGCCGAAAAGCGATTAGCGAAAAGCGAAAAGCGAAAAGCGAAAAGCGATAGCGATTCCAGTGGCGTATTTCCCCCAAAAATGTTAAACTGTAGGTATGTACGTCCGACGACCGTTTTTTTTTTGGGGGGGGGGACAAATCATGGTTTCAGGACCTTTCCGGCGGCCTTGCCCTCTGGATCCGCCCCTGATTTCACTTACTTAACTTTCCGGTTCCTCTTTCACATAAAAATAGGTGAGGTGGTGAACCATGAATATATAGATACCGACGAATTAAGACGAAATATCGAATATAAATGTCGACGTTACGCCGCGGGCAATTCAATTTTGTATTGGTTTTCAATCGAAAAATACCACTTGTTTGTAGTTTATTAGCTTTTCAACATATGCATTGCATTACACTCTACATTATCACACGCACGTACCCCCCCGCACAAACATGGTGCCGCATCGGCATCTGTGTCTCAGACGGGCCGCACAGATGCCGCCAAATGGTTTTGAGGTTTGGGAGATAATAACGTTTTAATCACGTCATGTCATGTCATTTTTGGTGGAAAAACAATAAATGTTTGAAGAATTGCTGAAATTTGATTTTTGAAGCAAACTGCAAATACAAAATGTGGAAAGAAAGGAAATGGCATTATATTCAAAATGGCTATCTCGGATTGTCAAAATTTTGAGTTTTTGACTCCCAATTTGTGTTTGTCTAGAACTTATTTGTCGTTTTACAACATACAACATGCTGTACTGTTTTAATTATGTGGGCCCCCTTGGCTACGAGGGCCCCTCTGATCCATTTGCCCCCCCCCCCCACCTGGGCGAAATCCTCCCTACGCCCCTGCCAGGAGTGCCAGGACTCCAGGATGTGGCAACCTTTTGGAGTTTTGGTCTTCCACAGACCGAATGCGGTGCTATTGAAGCGACATCTATAGCAATAACGCTTTTATGCAGCTCCACCAGGGACAGCTCCAATGACAGGAAAGTTTTCGGTGCGTTCGGAAGGATTGTAACTGGAGGCCGGCAATGCGATCGGGGCATTACCTTGGGATCAAAATCGTACGATAATTCTGTAATTTGGTCAATACCGTAATTTAGTCAATACTATATATAATAATTTGGTCAATTTCGAACCGATTTCCAATGGAAAATTACCAAAAGATGCTTCACGTGGCCATGAAAAGCAAAAAACATGGAAATGTGTGTTTCCTGACAGTTACCGGACTGGGATTCGTGAAAATATAAGCGGTGATTTTCTTTTCTTTTTGCAATTTTGACCCATTTTTAAGCATTTTTTCGAGAAAGATTTCAGAGATCGAAATTAAACTAAAGTAAAAAACACTACGGAATGTGAGGGAGCCACCTACAGTGCCACAAGTTTTGAACACGCATTTACGTGAACATTTACGTGGTGCTTTTAGTTTTGTGCAATTTTGACCGATTTCTATGCGTTTTTCGGGAAAAAATTAAGAAATCAAAATAAAACAACACGAAAAGGGCTCTAAAATCAGATTCCAGAAAAAGTTGTTGATACTTTTCCACCTAGGGAGTATGAGGGGTGCCAAGTGGTGCGTTTTACCCCCTACGTTTGGGGTCACCAAACTAAGTCGGATACAAATGTACGTGACCTGCAAGTATGGGACCTATGGTTAGAGCCTTTCATGGAGCACATTTTCAGCCCCCATCCCGTTCCAGCCCATTCAGCCAGACTCAAACCCGTTCCAATCCGAATTCATAATGATGGGGCTCCCATTCCCACCCGTTTCAGCATATTGCATTTTTGTGGTGCTAAGAAATGATATGGTCTGTCCCATACCCGTTCCAATCCGTTAATTTCCCAAAAGTTTGCCCCATTCCCACCCATTCCCGTCCCATTCCCATTCCCATACGGGATTCCCACTCCATGAAGGGCTCTATCTGTGGTGCAACCCGTTCGATATGTAGAGGTGGTGAGAAAAATACCAGAAATAAAAAATATGGCCCATGTCATGATGGTTTGAAATATGTAAAGGTAGCATTACATGGCCACTAAATCTGTACCTATATTGGTGTGCATAGCGGCGGACACCTCGCTGCGTAGGATATACCCTAGGGTAAGAACGAACTTTACCGAAGGATGACGACATAATTTGAGTACATATAGCACTAACTATACGATCAACAGATTCAGTCATTGTTATTGTTTGTGAAATGCACTTGATGTGGCGAAAACATTATACATAAGTGAAAAATTTGAAATGCTAAAGTTAACCCTGCAAATCGAAAGAAATGATTTATTTTACCATGGGGGAAACAATGTCATACAATTTGTTTTAAATAAAATGGAATCCCGTTATCTTTTTACTGCCAGGCGCTACCAAACAAGCATTGTTTATTCCGTTGCGCGGCTAGGGTACTTAGTGTTTCACACCTCTAAAACCGTGATATTTAAGCTGTTTTGATTTCGAATAATCAACAGGGAAAAACATTATGCTGGTGTCCGTGACATTGCATATCTATCTACCTTTTGCATTCCTGTCATGCTGCTACTATCAAATCTGGGAAGGTCTTAAAACCGGCTACGCGCCAGGGGCGGATCCAGGAGGGGGGTACAGGGGACACGTGCCCTCCCCTCCGAAACGTCTGAGGGCGCACCGAAAAGGGCCGACGAGACTGCGCGAAACGCGGTATCATGGGCTCTATAAGAGTCTGGAGACCACGCGAAGCGTGTTCTTTATAGAGTTTAGAGCACTTTAAAGGTCCTTTAGGGCCACCAGGGCTTTATCTGAAAGACCAAAGGGCCTCATGGACGTTCAAAAGCTCCCTGTGCAGGTCAGCCCCCCCCCCCCCCTGGAGGAATCCTAGCTACATGCCTGTGCCCTACGTCGGTCTGATAGTGTCCTTGTTAGGTCTGAATAGGCCCTCGCCGGGTATGAGAGAGCCCCTACGCCTGTCGGCAAGGGCCTTGGCCAGTTCCAAAAGGGCCCTTGGGTGGTTTGCGAGGGTCCTGGCCGGGCCTGAGAGGGCTCTATGCCCGCTTAAGAGAGCCTGACCAAGCCCTAGAGGGACCCTACGCTGATTTGGGAGGCCCAGGCCCAGTCCTGACTGGGCCCCACATTGGTAAGAGATGGCCCTTTCCGGGATTGAAATGGGCCTGCGTCTGTTTGAGAGGACCCTTTCCAGGCCTCAGACGGCCCTAAGCCGATCTGAGAGGTACCTTACTAGGCCTCAGAGGACCCTATACCTGACACCAGGCGAGCTATTTGGGCCCGCCTGAGCATGAGGCCTGGTCTGAGCCCTCTCAGGCCTGGCAATGACCCTCTCTAACGGACGTAGCGCCATTAAAGTCTGGCAAGGTTCCTATCAGGCTTAGAGAGGGCCCTCTCAGGCCCCCCGATAGTAATCTCAAAGAGACTGAGGGACCTCTCTTACCCACCTTAGGGCCATCTCACACTGGCACAGGACTCTCTCAGAATGACTGAGGGGGTGGCACGTGGCACGTGGCATCACTCGGGGTGGCACGTGTCAAATGCAAAAAGGCAAATTTCATTCAAGAGGCTTCACAGGTCAAACAGATGGTGCCAGAGACTCCATATTTGGAGGTCTCGTGCAAGTCACCATGCACGAGTGCCAATTGTGTCGGTGACCCTGAGGGGTTCAGCTTACGCCCCCAGGGGGTCCAAACGGTGGATTGACGTCAGAGGAGCAGGCCTCCGCAGTCAGATGGTGCCGGCCGGCCGTGGATACTACGCCGTACAGCACGGAGGCACGCCGCCCATTGGCGGCTTGTGGTGACGTCACAGGTGACCGCAACGGCCTGAGTTCACGAGTTTGAGGTCACGGCAACGGCCAATCAGCGGCGGCCTGGCCGGCTGGGGCCCGGCTGGCGCGAGACTCTCCCGCCAGTCTGCTGAGAGCCGCTGTCCACGCTTGGCCGCTGCTACTGCTTCCTCCGACCCAGGGCCTCCCTGAAGGAAATTTCACTGGTGGGCCACTTTGGATGTGGAAAGCCAAGTGTCTTCAAAGGAGGGGGAATTCAATACTTTGTTTCGGTCGCATAGTTAATCATCGAAGACGTTGCTCGTTTTTAGCAAAGTTGCTCGTTTTTAGCAAAGTTGCTCGTTTTTGCTCGTTTGTTTTTCCACTAGATAGCGGTAAACGTTCATGTTTAGCAAAGAGCATACCCTACCCACAGAATAGCAAATGTGTCAAGTTTCAGTTTCCAGCAGTGCTGGTATAATTCCACCGATGGCGGCCGATTGCTCAGAATTTGAGCTAAGCAAACCAACCTTATAACAGTTACATTTAAGAAGTCTAGAAGAGCTAACATTGTTATGTAGTGTTGTCAGCTGCCCACTGCTGTAAAAAAAAACGAATCATGAAATGTATACGTAGCACTGTATTGTTTTTGTTTGTTTACATTTTCTTTTTCGGAAAAGCATGCACAAGTTCATTTATAAATGTTCGTGTTTCCACATATGAGAGCCCCCGCCAGCACCACCTCGCGTTAATACGCGGCTTCACCCAGCGAGGGAATGCACGAGCCTCCGACCAACAGCGGGTCGGCGACCCGTGCCACCGGCCGGCCGACCGGCCCTGACCCTGAGGGCCTGCCGACTGGTCCTCAGGATCGGTCTGGGTCGGCCAGGCCCGGGCAGCGGGATGACTGGGCCTGTACGAGCTGCGGATTTAGCCACGTAACACCGTGATCCTTCCCAAAGCATCGCAGACACACACACACAAATAACAAACACTATACAGGGCCTGATTCTGGAGAAAATCTGAGCTAAAATAAATACCACCGTATACAATGTATGCAATCTACCGCTATACAACAGTATAATATGGACGACTACCGTGGTAAGTAGTTTCCCACAATAACGAACCGGTGCGTTCTACGAGCACAGCGTGCCAGGTCCCGAACGATCGCCTTTTCCAGTGAGAATAAACTCCTCAGCGGACTTCGCCTGTAGCATCTGGGTCATCTTCCTGACCACCTCCTGCTCCAAATGCAGGCGCTCTTTCAGGAAGTAATTGGTCTGATCTGATGCGTATCCTCAGAATAGGAAACATTTGTATATTTGCCCATCGACATAATGGTGAGGTCACGAAATTGACCCGATCTTTGGTTATCGATATACAAAATCTGAGATACACGCATTGTAGGTACATATTTATGACCTTATGTAATCCTGTAAGTTTTAAATTGTTCCGTCATACACTGTGGCTGTGACACGACCGTAAACTTTTTCCAAGTGGGTTCACTTGACCTGACCTGGTGATCTTAGGGGGTGTTCAAACCAAGATTCCTTTACTAATAAGGTTTACCCACGAGGTAGAAACGACTCCCGGTGTGGCGTCAGAGCATTTGGCATCAATATTTTGCAATATGGTAGCAAATAAACAAAGGCGTGTATGGTGCGTCGATTTTCGTCATTTATCTTCAGGAATATCGACATACTTGGTGCATGTCAGGAGCGGATCCAGGACAATTTTCGAGAGGGGGGGGGGGGGGGAGGTCAGTCACATCAGACGTCAAGGGGCTCCCGAGCTGAAAGGGGCCCCGAGCGTTTTTGCCGGTCTGAAAGGGCCTCCAGTCGGTCTGAAAGTGTATTTTCAGGTATGGTGATGTTCTTGACAGGCATAATAGGGCCCTCGTCAGGCCTGAAAGAGTCACATAACGGCCTGATAAGGCCCTTTTCAGACCTGAGAGGGCCCTATGCCAGTCTTGTAGGGCCCTTGCAAGACTTTTGTGCGCCCTATGCTGGTCTGAGAGGACCATCGGTAGGTCTGAAAGGGACCTCAGTCATTCTGAGAGTCCTGTGCCAGTGTGAGATGGCCCTAAGGTGGGTAAGAGACTCAGTCTCTTTGAGATTACTATCGGGGGGCCTGAGAGGGCCCTTTCTAAGCCTGATAGGGACCTTGCCAGACTTGAATGGCGCTACGTCCGTTAGAGAGGGTCATTGCCAGGCCTGAGAGGGCTCAGGCCAGGCCTCATGCTCAGGCGGGCCCAAATAGCTCGCCTGGTGTCCAGTATAGGGTCCTCTGAGGCCTAGTAAGGTACCTCTCAGACCGGCTCAGGGCCATCTGAGGCCTGGAAAGGGTCCTCTCAAACAGACGCAGGCCCATTTCAATCCCGGAAAGGGCCATCTCTTACTAATGTGGGGCCCAGTCAGGACTGGGCCTGGGCCTCTCAAACCAGCGTAGGGTCCCTCTAAGGCTTGGTCAGGCTCTCTTAAGCGGGCATAGAGCCCTCTCAGGCCCGGCCAGGACCCTCGCAAACCACCCAAGGGCCCTTTTGGAACTGGCCAAGGCCCTTGCCGACAGACGTAGGGGCTCTCTGAGACCCAGCCTATTCAGACCTAACAAGGACACTATCAGACCGACGTAGGGCACAGGCATGTAGCTAGGATTCCTCCAGGTGGGGGGGAGGTGCCTGACCTGCACAGGGAGCTTTTGAACGTCCATGAGGCCCTTTGGTCTTTCAGATAAGGCCCTGGTGGCCCTAAAGGGCCTTTAAAGTGCTCTAAACTCTATAAAGAACACGCTTCGCGTGGTCTCCAGACTCTTATAGAGCCCATGATACCGCGTTTCGCGCAGTCTCGTCGGCCCTTTTCGGTGCGCCCTCATACGTTTCGGAGGCACGTGTCCCCTGTGCCCCCCCCCCCCCCCCTCCTGGATCCGCCCCTGGCGCATGGCCGGTTTTAAGACCTTCCCAGATTTGATAGTAGCAGCATGACAGGAATGCAAAAGGTAGATAGATATGCAATGTCACGGACACCAGCATAATGTTTTTCCCTGTTGATTATTCGAAATCAAAACAGCTTAAATATCACGGTTTTAGAGGTGTGAAACACTAAGTACCCTAGCCGCGCAACGGAATAAACAATGCTTGTTTGGTAGCGCCTGGCAGTAAAAAGATAACGGGATTCCATTTTGTTTAAAGCAAATTGTATGACATTTTTCCCCCATGGTAAAATAAATCGTTTCTTTCGATTTGCAGGATTAACTTTAGCATTTCAAATTTTTCACTTATACAAATGTTTTCGCCACATCAAGTGCATTTCACAAACAATAACAATGACTGAATCTGTTGATCGTATAGTTAGTGCTATATGTACTCAAATTATGTCGTCATCCTTCGGTAAAGTTCGTTCTTACCCTAGGATATTTGTATTTGTATTTGTATTTGTATTGCAGCAAAACAACCACAGGCACAAAGCCCAGTTACGGTTGCAGTCAGAATAGGATACATTAAACCATTCACAGATAACGCGAGTCCACACGAAACACAGGCCCGCACAGTACAAAAAGCAAAAACACAATACCACACTGTACCGTAAAAACAACAGCATAAAGTAGCCATTAAAAGCGCTGGTAAAAGTAAAAATTTAATTTAATGAAGCGCTGGTGGAGGCAAAAGACCTAAAAGTAAAAAGGATATATAAATTAAAGCCATGACTAATCACATACGGAGATGTGGCTCGCAGTAGCAACCTCTAGCCTGAGTAAGTCCCCTGATCATCAGCGAACTTCAGGATATCTGAACGAAGAGAGCGCGACGGAAGAAATAAATCAGTCTGAGGGCTGCTGCCTGTGAGGGAGTTAAACAGTTGTGGTAGGCGAACCAGGAAGCCCCTCCTCACGCAGTCCACTCTCCCACTTCTACGAGGTACGTGGAAGAGCTCAGGGCGCCGCGTGCGTCGGCCTGGTGCCGATAATGGGAACATTCCCACAAGTTCGGCGCAGTCCAGGCGGCCACCAAACACTGAACACATAAACATAAGATCTATCTGAGTAAAACGCGACCTGACAGATGCGCAACCGAATCGTATAAGCAGTGGCTTGTAGTCGAGTGGTGGGCACGTTGGTTGCGTCTTTGATCCCAGCCACATCAGGAATCGACTTAGATATATCCTACGCAGCGAGGTGTCCGCCGCTATGCACACCAATATAGGTACAGATTTAGTGGCCATGTAATGCTACCTTTACATATTTCACACCATCATGACATGGGCCATAATTTTTTCATTTCTGGTATTTTTCTCACCACCTCTACATATCGAACGGTTTGCACCACAGATAGAGCCCTTCATGGAGTGGGAATCCCGTATTGGGAATGGGATGGGAATGGGTGGGAATGGGCAAACTTTTGGGAAATTAACGGATTGGAACGGGTATGGGACAGACCATATAATTTGTTAGCACCACAAAAATGCAATATGCTGAAACGGGTGGGAATGGGAGCCCCATCAATTATGAATTTGGATTGGAACGGGTTTGAGTCTGGCTGAATGGGCTGGAACGGGATGGGGCTGACAATGTGTCCAATGAAAGGCTCTAACCACAGGTCCCATACTTGCAGATCACGTACATTTGTATCCGACTTAGTTTTGTGACCCCAAAGGGTTCATGCTGCATACGTAGGGGGTAAAACGCACCACTTGGCACCCCTCATACTCCCTAGGTGGAAAAGTATCAAAAACTTTTTCTGGAATCTGATTTTAGAACCCTTTTCGTGTTGTTTTATTTTGATTTCTTAAATTTTTCCCAAAAAACGCATAGAAATCGGTCAAAATTGCACAAAACTAAAGTCACCACGTAAATGTTCACGTAAATGCGTGTTCAAAGCTTGCGGCACTGTAGGTGGCACCATCACATTCCGTAGTGTTTTTTACTTTTGTTTAATTTCGATCTCTGAAATCTTTCTCGAAAAATGCTTAAAAATGGGTCAAAATTGCAAAAAGAAAAGAAAATCACCGCTTACATTTTCACGAATCCCAGTCCTGTAACTGTCAGGAAACACACATTTCCATGTTTTTTTTTGCTTTTCATGGCCACGTGAAGCATCTTTTGGTAATTTTCCATTGGAAATCGGTTCGAAATTGACCAAATTATTATATATAGTATTGACTAAATTACGGTATTGACCAAATTACAGAATTATCGTACGATTTTGACCCCAAGGCAATGCCCCGATCGCATTGCCGGCCTCTAGTTAAAATCCTTCCGAACGCACCGAAAACTTTCCTGTCATTGGAGCTGTCCCTGGTGGAGCTGCATAAAAGCGTTATTGCTATAGATGTCGCTTCAATAGCACCGCATTCGGTCTGTGGAAGACCAAAACTCCAAAAGGTTGCCACATCCTGGA
>JAXIVJ010010527.1:0-46848 GCA_036785665.1 Chirona hameri | reverse complement strand
TTGATCATGATTATGCTAATAGAGCAAATCGACGGTAACCTCATAATAAGTAAATAAATAAATTGAGCCCAAAATTATACTGTTAAAATTGTTGTCTGTTCTGGCTGGCTTCATCAGCAATGGTAATACCAGATTTTAACATATTTATTTGGAAAAATATATGGGCGTTGAAGTAAATATATGTGCATTGTGCATCGAACAACTACAAGCATCAAATAAAACAAGGCTTTAATAAATGTATGTTCAGTTTTTTGACAGCTAGTGGCATGGCAAAACTTATTATGTGCTTGGAAAAGTGCGATCATAACGGCTGGGAACATTTCAAACTGATGCTTGGCATAAAACCTACTGCCCAATCATCTGATGATCAGTGAAATCCTGATCTAGAAAACAAACATTTATTTTCATTATTATTCATTTTGAAACATGTTCTTGATTGTGGGTTCCGAAAAACTAGTGTGGGTGCCCATTTCAGCTTTGAAGGTGCAAGGGCACCCACAAAGCGATAGGAAACCACACCCCTGCAATAGATAGGTCAAAGTATTCTGAGACGAAAATGAGAAATACTTTTGTGATCTCAGGTCAAGGTCAAGGTCATATTTGAAGTAGCAATTTCAATATTTGACCTTAAATATGACCTTGTCCTTGATCTCAGATCACAAACGTTTGTATCTATTTTAGTCTCAGAATACTCAGATCTATCTACTGTCGTTTACCGCATCTCGATATCTCTACCCAGTCTAGAGAGTAGAGATACACAGAAATATGTCCAAACCGCTACCCGCAATATTTGTCCTTAAATACAACCTTGACCGTCACCTCAGATCACAAAAGTATTCCTACATTATCCTCTCAGAATACTTGGGCCTATCCACTGTCGTTTACCGCATCTTGATATCTCTACCCAGTCCAGATATACACATACATGTGCTCAAAGCACTACCTGTAATATTTGACTTTAAATACGACATTGACCTTGACCTCAGATCACAAAAAGTATTCTTACATTTTCCTCTCAGAATACTTCGACCTATCCACTGTCGTTTACTGCATCTCGATATCTCTACCCAGTCTGAAGATACACAGATATGTGTTCGCAGCGCCGCCTACCGGAGTTTTTGCGAAGCTTAAAAGTACTTGTTATAGGCAAAACACTTTTTCACTTAAAACAAAATCAAAAAGACTGATTTAGCTTCAGACAAAAATGCACATTTTGAGTTGCCACAGGTCAAGGATTTCATGGAAAACTAGGTCACGAGGTCATGGGGTCAAAACAAAACAAAAAATCCGAAAATGGAAAAAGTTTCCTCGCATCAGTGCGAGCTCAACCATGTGCAATTATATTACGTTCGTGCTGTTCGTTGACAAGCTACAGGCGATCAAAGATGGCCTTACAACATGACCTCTCAAAAATGCCCGAGGCTATAACTCGGTGACCGTTGATCTGAAGAAGAGAAAAATCACATCTGGCTTTAGCGCCCAAGATTACCCTATAAACCCATTTTCAGAATTTTCAAAAATATGAGGGTGTCAAATCTAATTATTTTTGGTCGAATTGTAGTGGAATGTCCCAACTACTGGTAGGTGGACACATCAAGTATGAGCAGCTTGGCCCGACCTTGGCCATGATTTTCAGAGGCTTAGACCACTGCAACTACTCAGTACTCAGTCGATATACCTAACATATGTAATTCGCATTGCCTCGGGGTCACGAAAGTTAACTTCGTAGAGGTCACATATTAAACAAAATCACATGGATTTTTACATTTGGTATAAGCATGGTGGGTTTGGTAAAATTAGTTCAATTTAGCCATTTCCTATGGATTTATACCCATTTTCATTTTCCCCATTGACTTGTGGACTTATGATAGGGAGGTCACGAAATTGACATGACCTGACCTTAGGTCACCGATATAAAAATCGGGTATAGCTATATTTTAAAAATAGCTGATAAGTATATAGGGATAGCTATCATATACAAATAGTTTATAAGTATATAGGGATAACTATCATATCAAAATAACTTATAAGTAGGCCTACTTATGACTATTGCCGTATTTGCCGACTATTGCCGCGCCGTATTGGAATCCTGTGAGTTCAAACCGACCGGCCAAACACTGTGACTGTGGCACGACATTAAGCATTTTATTGGAGGTGGGGTCACTTGACGTGGCCTAGTGATCTGGCCTGAGATGACCCGTGGTTCAAAGTAGTAAGGATGTGGGCGATCGATGGCTAAACAGCTGTGCAAAGAATGGCGCGGTGGTGCCATTCTTTGTGGGGTGCGGCGGTGCGCGCCGTCATCTTTCGCTATACCCCAAAACCTGCAGTGGGTGGAAATTTGAAATCTGGAGGGGGGGGGGGCTCCTACTGTCGGTGCGTGTGTTCAAAATCAACTAACAAAAATGCGTGTGCTTTGCTGGAAGCTTATACCCATCCGTAGCCGGCGTCCGACCATAACGCGCCCGGCTGGTATGTGGTCATTTTCACCTCTCAGAAACTGCTTTATATCTCCGTTATGATAGTAGCAAACGATACGAATTTCGCATATTGGGGGAGAGTGGTGAGCATTGCCATTTTTGCGAGTTGAACTTTGAGAAGACATTGCTCCCAAGACATAAGAAGCAGCCATGTCGTTGTTGCACCAATATATCGGCTGGTTATTCTTTAGCATCATATAGGCACAGCAACTTTAGAGTGACACTCTAGGACTTGTAGGATGGAAAATACAAGACCATCATTTGCAGAGAAGTTTGGACACCTGCAGGAGAATAGGGGCAGAAGTGTGAGGAGAAGTACAAAATGTTACACCCTTCGCATTGGTGGGGGCATTTTGACCCCCCCCCCCCCCTGAGATGTTTCGAGAATAGCGGGAAAACGGCGGCGCACAGCGCCGCCAAATTTGGCACAGCTATTACCAAATTTGGCACAGCATGGGCATCAATTACCCACATTGTGTGAAAGTTTTGACCTCAGTTCGTCTCAGGTCAGGTCACCAGGTCACGTCAAGTGACCTTACCTCCAAAAATGTGTGTGGTCGTGCCAAAGCCACAGTGTTTGTCCGAGATATTTGGAATATTCCGAGATGTCCGAACAGCCTTCTGGTTATAAAAGACTGCCAATTTTACGCATTTTTTACGCCATATACTTACCTTACAAATGACAACAACACAACTAACAAAGCATGTCCACGAATGGGACACAGAAGGCTGGTTAAAAACAATCAGAGAGAAAGCAACCCTCAGTGTTTATGGAAAATTCAAAACGTACATAAGAGAAGAACACATGATGAATAGAATACACATAAGAATACTTCACACATGATTAAAATTCAAAGCTCATGTTTAGAGCAAGGACAAATACCCTTGATCTAAACTGGAGGAAGAAAAATCCCAGAGATAGCCAGGAGTGCCCAAGCTTGAGCTGCCACCAAGAAGTTGCATTCAAACACTTTCTGCTGGACTTGACTACCTGAGGCCAATTTCACAAAGCAAAAAAGTGTGTAATTACAAATAATTTTTGTTATTACAAATAATTTGTACACATGTTTGTAGTTTGGATTTCACAAAACCCAGGGCAGTAAATCTCAATTTACTATTTACAAACTAGTTTACAAAGATATTGTTTGTAAAAATGCTTGCAATTGCACATGTTCTATTTCTCAAAGGTTGACTGAAGTGAGGACATGTTTGCAATTACAAATTTGTTATTCCAGTGGGTCAGGGGTTCTGAATTTCAGAAACTGCATTGATAGTTGACATTGTTCGACTGCTCAGGTTATTTTCTTGGTGAGGTTGTAACGTTGCCGAGGTTGCTAGGGTAATGGTTTAGTTATACATAGGTATAGCTGCCCACAAAAGTTATTTCCCGAGAGATTCGAACAGGGATCTCCAGCTTGGAAGTCCAGTCACAGTGCATGTACCTTACCGATTGCGCTGTGAGGGGCGCCTCCGCGCGGAGAAACCGCATGGCGATAGAATTGCAGCGGTCAACGATGTCTTGTGCAATGTACAGTGAACCTTCACCCTTTTCGAAGTAAGAAATCGGCTAGGTTAGGTGAAAAAATGGTCGAGAAATTCAACGATCTTTCTTTTAAGAGTAGTTCTGTTGTTATGCTCTGCCACCCGGTGAATGGCCAAATTCTGTTTACTCTAATTGCTTACCAAGATGCATTTTTACGATCCGAGTTTGCATTCCGATGAAATGTTAATTAAAAGATAATTCTCCCTATAATTATTTGTATATTGAAGTAAAAAATAAACCACAATGTAAATATTTGTTAAATGAATTTGTTAACAATCATATTATTTGCCATTAGCATCAAGTGTAATACAAACGTTCTTGATTTCAAGGTTTCTGCTGTACTAACATTTGTGTTTACAAATTTCTTTACAATCGGTAATTCAGAGGTAGTGAATGTTTGTGAAATGTCTTTTTGTGAGGTTTGCAATATTTTCTTGCGTTTTTAATCGCAAACATGTGTAATTACTATTTATTTGTGAAATAGGCTTCTGATGACTCAAGAGTCAAGACTAAAACTGAAACAAATAACACATGTGATGAAATACGAGCTCAATACCTCCTTCTGGCAAAACCATACCATGAAGATCCTGATAAAACCGTTGGAGATTTCTTACTACTAAAGAAGTGTGAAAATGAATGTGAAATGAACATAAGAAAAAAGGTACTTCTAGAAAAGTGGAGGAAAAGGCATGCTATGAAAGTAGCCACACAAGAAGATAAAGGAGCCCACGGAAACTTGATAAACTGACGAATACAGACAAACACATGCCAATAAGCGACTTGGTCTCAAGAGGATATATCGCTTGACTCATAACAAAACAGCAACTTGACAGGTGACTTGACTACCTGATGACTCAAGAGTCAAGACTAAAACTGAGACAAATAACAATTAGCAACTTAGTCCCGAGAGGATATGTTGCTTGACCCTTGACCGGCATACCATAACAAGGAAGATAAGGAAGAAGAAAAAACAAGACAGATGTCAAGATACTATGAGCTCAATACTGCGAGCCATGTGAGCCGTTTTCAAAGGCATATCACACTTTCATACTTCCTACTTCCTACTTCCTACTTCATATCGTGGTTCCAGGCTTACCTATATCACATTCATGTTCGCGCCTTCTCCGTTGGTATATACTGTTTCTATAAATGTCATATTTACGGTTCGTACGGTGACCAATACCAGTGCCGGATTACCTTTTTAGGTGGCCAATAGCAGGTGTAGGGACAGCATTCCGGAGTCCAGCTCAGCTCTCACAAGGTCTCCAACGTACCTAATTAGTCCGTAGCGGAACATTAAGGCTATCAAGTCTCACGCCAAGCCGCTCATAAAAACGACAAGCTCCTAATTACTCGCTGTAACGCCATATTTCAATTACTCCTCGTGACCTTTGGATGTATCCATCAAGAGCACCTTTTTCAAGTAGCCTGAGTGGTGTTGACGATATATAGTACCTTCCCCAAACGCTCATCAAATTGAAGTGAAGATCATTGTTAACCATAATGTCATTAGTGAAGAGGCGACTTGAAGCTGTTTCATTAACGAATATAGTGTCATTATTTGATTATGATACTTGATAGCTATGTATATTTAATTTGAAGCAATGTTAATATTGTTATGTAAGTATATATCCTCCTTAGACGTCGTATTACGTGTTATCCTTTCAGTGTTAATTTCGTTTAACTCTAATTAGTGATCATAAGTGGAGAATTAAGGGGTTTTGGGAGGTGCTCGAGCACCCCCTGAGCCAACAGTGCACCCCTCATTGCCAAAAGCAACCCATCAGATTCAAAAGCACACTCTAACTAGCAAATCACTCCAAAAACTTAAAAACTCATTCTGAGCACTGCTGCACAACTTCGCACATGGTTTTTTTACCTCTACAAATACATCACCTGTCACAGCCCTGGCTTTCTGAGCTTTCAGGCATATACCTAGGTACCTACAATGAGATAAACTGGGGTGTCGTTTCAATGCACCTGGAAACGCTGCGTTTTATGTGGATATTTGCATACGCTGCATTATAAACTATGATAATGTTACCAAACATCCTTAGAATTGTCAGTGCTTGAAGGGTGTATTAAACGTAACATGGGTAAATGGTGAATAAAGCAAATACATTCCTGTAATGTACCTACTTGGGACAGAATCTGCGCATTAGGTATCAAGCTAACGTTCAAGTTATGTCAGAAAGATAGTTAAATCATAAATTATATAAGAGTATTAGTCCAAATCAACAAACTTACCCAAACACAGCCTGACCCTTACAAATGTTTGCCACTTTGCCTACAACGGGTGCCAATCTTGCACCAGCGAGACAAAATACTGATGCCAAGTCATGTTCAGAAAGATCGTTAAATCATACATTATACAAGAGTGTTAGTCCAAATCAACAAACTTATCCAAAACAGCCTGGCTCTTGCAAATGCAAACAAACAAAACTCATTGAAATTTGACAGTTGACAGGTTAATGGAAGAAATGGTTGGGCTAACTTGGCACTCCCCTCCACCCCCCCCCCCCTCACTCCAACTTAGGCTGGACCGCCGGCGGTGGAAAAGCACCCCTGGCATTTTGACAATTCTCCACCTATGTTAGAGGTGGTTAGTTAGCAGTATCATGCGTAACGCATTACTGGTGTACGAATAACAAATCTTACCCAACAGCCAGTGACCAAAATATTATAACTTCTGTCTTCTCTCCTTGAAGGCGGACCGCGATTCGAGCCACGCCACACATCAATACGGAAAGATATATTTCATGTCCCTGGCCTCTTACATCATCTCGTCATTGTACAGTTCCCGTACATCATCTCGTCATTGTACAGTTCCCGTACATCATCTCGTCATTGTACAGTTCCCGGCATTGTGTCTCCGCGACACTTTCCAGGCGCGGCAGAATAGAACAGAATAGAACAGAATAGAACAGAATAGAACAGAATAGAACAGAATAGAACAGAATAGAACAGAATAGAACAGAATAGAACAGAATAGAACAGAATAGAACAGAATAGAACAGAATAGAACAGAATAGAACAGAATAGAACAGAATAGAACAGAATAAAAAATAGAACAGAATAGAACAGAAAATAACAGAATAGAACATAATAGAACAGAATGGAAAATAATAGAACGGAATATAACAGAATAGAACAGAAAAGAACAGAACAGAATATAAAAGAATAGAACAGAATATAACATAATATAACAGAATAGAACAGAATAGAACATAAATGAAAATAATAGAACAGAATAGAACAGAATAGAACAGAATGGAACAGAATGGAACAGAATAGAACAGAATATAACAGAATATAACAGAATAGAACAGAATAGAACAGAATATAACAACATAACAGAATAGAATAGAGCAGAATAGAACAGAATAGAACAGAATAGAACAGAATAGAACAGAATAGAACAGAATAGAACAGAATAGAACAGAATAGAACAGAATAGAACAGAATAGAACAGAATAGAACAGAATAGAACAGAATAGAACAGAATAGAACAGAATAGAACAGAATAGAACAGAATAGAACAGAATAGAACAGAATAGAACAGAATAGAACAGAATAGAACAGAATAGAACAGAATAGAACAGAATAGAACAGAATAGAACAGAATAGAACAGAATAGAACAGAATAGAACAGAATAGAACAGAATATAACAGAATATAACAATATAACAGAATAGAACAGAATAGAACAGAATAGAACAGAATAGAACAGAATAGAACAGAATAGAACATAATAGAACATAATAGAACAGAATAGAACAGAATAGAACAGAATAGAACAGAATAGAACAGAATAGAACAGAATAGAACAGAATAGAACAGAATAGAACAGAATAGAACAGAATAGAACAGAATAGAACAGAACAGAATAGAACATAATAGAACAGAATAGAACAGAATAGAACAGAATAGAACAGAATAGAACAGAATAGAACAGAATAGAACAGAATAGAACAGAATAGAACAGAATAGAACAGAATAGAACAGAATAGAACAGAATAGAACAGAATAGAACAGAATAGAACAGAATAGAACATAATAGAACAGAATAGGACAGAATAGAACAGAATAGAACAGAATAGAACAGAATAGAACAGAATAGAACAGAATAGAACAGAATAGAACAGAATAGAACAGAATATAACAGAATAGAACAGAATAGAACAGAATAGAACAGAATAAAAAAATAGAACAGAATAGAACAGAAAATAACAGAATAGAACATAATAGAACAGAATGGAAAATAATAGAACGGAATATAACAGAATAGAACAGAAAAGAACAGAACAGAATATAAAAGAATAGAACAGAATATAACATAATATAACAGAATAGAACAGAATAGAACATAAATGAAAATAATAGAACAGAATAGAACAGAATAGAACAGAATGGAACAGAATGGAACAGAATAGAACAGAATATAACAGAATATAACAGAATAGAACAGAATAGAACAGAATATAACAATATAACAGAATAGAATAGAGCAGAATAGAACAGAATAAAACAGAATAGAACAGAATAGAACAGAATAGAACAGAATAGAACAGAATAGAACAGAATAGAACAGAATAGAACAGAATAGAACAGAATAGAACAGAATAGAACAGAATAGAACAGAATAGAACAGAATAGAACAGAATAGAACAGAATAGAACAGAATAGAACAGAATAGAACAGAATAGAACAGAATAGAACAGAATATAACAGAATAGAACAGAATAGAACAGAATAGAACAGAATAGAACAGAATAGAACAGAATAGAACAGAATAGAACAGAATATAACAGAATATAACAGAATAGAACAGAATAGAACAGAATAGAACAGAATAGAACAGAATAGAACAGAATAGAACAGAATAGAACAGAATAGAACAGAATAGAACAGAATAGAACAGAATAGAACAGAACATAACAGAACAGAATAGAACAGAATAGAACAGAATAGAACAGAATAGAACAGAATAGAACAGAATAGAACAGAATAGAACAGAATAGAACATAATAGAACATAATAGAACATAATAGAACAGAATAGGACAGAATAGAACAGAATAGAACAGAATAGAACAGAATAGAACAGAATAGAACAGAATAGAACAGAATAGAACAGAATAGAACAGAATAGAACAGAATAGAACAGAATAGAACAGAATAGAACAGAATAGAACGAGACCTCACGACTGGCGGCTGTCTCATTACATGTCTCGCCCGCTGTCTCATTACGTGTCTCGCCCGCTGTCTCATTGCGTGTCGGCCACTTTCGACCCTCGCCCGCTGCCGGCTGTCATTCTCACGTCCTGGGTGTGCCGGGAAGTTGCCTGCTCGTGTGGAGAAACTGGACTGAGAGACGGCGGGGAGCGAACTGGGCTTGACGATCCGTGCTTGACGGTTTGTTCTTTAGAATTGGGGGTCTCTTGAGAAAGGGTTGATGTATCGTATGTCCATTATGGCACAGTTGATGGACATATTCCACAGAGCCATTTATATTCCTGGACAATGGGAGTCCAGTTAGCATGCATGACATGTCACCATAAGGAAGACATTCGCAGCCCGCAGGTGAGTGGCTGAATGAGCTGTCTTCAGCCTGGTATTACAGTGGCAATTACGGTGACCAATTCAGCTCGATTGCAAATTAGGTGGCAGTGAAAGCTGAAAGTGAGCTACCTGGCAGAAGCACGTGGCGGAGTTTTGCAGTGTGTGGCGTGTGCTTTGCACTATAAAGACACAAACAAACAACTATGCATCGTTCTTACACCGTATATATTTGTAGTGTCCTGAATGCGTTGTCTCTGGTAAACCTGGAGGTGCCTGGGACTCATCGTGCCTTTGAGCCCCAGTTCTGTTGTTTCGTATTTTGCAGCTGAACGCTTAATGCTTTCTCGATATTCAGCTACTGAACAACAAAGTTTTGATAGACGAATGTGTGACCCCAGCCTGCACATCATAAGGGTTCCATTTACGCATTTACGGTCTACGCAACCTTTTCGTTTGTAAGGCTGACTCACAGGTGCAGCAGACGCATTTACGCCACGCGGGCAAAGTATGGTTCGGGCGAAGCACGTGACACGCACAGTCACAGACCAGACCGCTGTGACTCGCACAGTCGCAGACCAGACTGCTGTGACTCGCACAAACACAGACCAGACCGCTGTGACTCGCACAAACACAGACCAGACCGCTGTGACTCACACAAACACAGACCAGACCGCTGTGACTCGCACAAACACAGACCAGACCGCTGTGACTCGCACAAACACAGACCAGACCGCTGTGACTCGCACAAACACAGACCAGACCGCTGTGACTCGCACAAACACAGACCAGACCGCTGTGACTCGCACAAACACAGACACACGGCGGAAGCCTGTGTCAGAGCACCAGCAGGCCTGCTCTCCTCTCCAACTGCGACAGTTCGGTGCTCTCCTCTCCAACTGCGGCAGTTCGGTGCTGCCAGAGCACCAGCAGGCCTGCCCTCCTCTCCAACTGCGACAGTTCGGTGCTCTCCTCTCCAACTGCTACAGTTCGGTGCTATCCTCTCCAACTGCGACAGTTCGGTGCTCTCCTCTCCAACTGCGACAGTTCGGTGCTGCCAGAGCACCAGCAGGCCTGCTCTCCTCTCCAACTGCGACAGTTCGGTGCCGTCAGAGCACCAGTAGGCCTGCTCTCCTCTCCAACTGCGACAGTTCGGTGCTCTCCTCTCCAACTGCGACAGGTCGGTGTTGTCAGAGCACCAGCAGGCCTGCTCTCCTCTCCAACTGCGACAGTTCGGTGTTGTCAGAGCACCAGCAGACCTGCTCTCCTCTCCAACTGCGACAGTTCGGTGCTCTCCTCTCCAACTGCGACAGGTCGGTGTTGTCAGAGCACCAGCAGGCCTGCTCTCCTCTCCAACTGCGACAGTTCGGTGTTGTCAGAGCACCAGCAGACCTGCTCTCCTCTCCAACTGCGACAGTTCGGTGCTCTCCTCTCCAACTGCGAAAGTTCGGTGTTGTCAGAGCACCAGCAGACCTGCTCTCCTCTCCAACTGCGACAGTTCGGTGCTGCCAGAGCACCAGCAGGCCTGCTCTCCTCTCCAACTGCGACAGTTCGGTGCTCTCCTCTCCAGCTGCGACAGTTCGGTGTTGTCAGAGCACCAGCAGGCCTGCTCTCCTCTCCAACTGCGACAGTTCGGTGTTGTCAGAGCACCAGCAGGCCTGCTCTCCTCTCCAACTGCGACAGTTCGGTGCTCTCCTCTCCAACTGCGAAAGTTCGGTGCTGTCACAGCACCAGCAGGCCTGATCTCCTCTCCAACTGCGACAGTTCGGTGCTCTCCTCTCCAACTGCGACAGTTCGGTGTTGTCAGAGCACTAGCAGGCCTGCTCTCCTCTCCAACTGCGACAGTTCGGTGCTGCCAGAGCACCAGCAGGCCTGCTCTCCTCTCCAACTGCGACAGTTCGGTGCTCTCCTCTCCAACTGCGACAGTTCGGTGCTGACACAGCACCAGCAGGCCTGCCCTCCTCTCCAACTGCGACAGTTCGGTGCTGTCACTGCAACAGCAGGCCTGCTCTCCTCTCCAACTGCGACAGTTCGGTGCTCTCCTCTCCAACTGCGACAGTTCGGTGCTGTTACAGCACCAGCAGGCCAGCTCTCCTCTCCAACTGCGACAGTTGGGTGCTGTCAGAGCACCAGCAGGCCAGCTCTCCTCTCCAACTGCGACAGTTCGGTGCTGGCTCTCTGGTATTGCAGTGACGGCCAACATTCCACTGTGGTTCGGCATTATTTAGGTCGAATATCTGAAGTGATGGCCCTGGTGGGATGCAGTGGCCAGTGGTCAATGTGATGGGCCCTGGCGTGTCATGGATAAAGGACACACCACGGCAGAAAATCGAGCAAATGGAGGCTTTTGAATAAGGGTAGGTGAAGAAACCTTTACATCAAGTATATTATTTTAAAATATTTATCTGTTCTTATTATTTAAAAACAATGTTGAAATGCTGAAGGACGAGAAGGAAAAACGGCATGATGTGAGCACCAAACACCTCATGCTCCAATAAATTACCTATAATATCGACCCCACCGCAAAGAAAAACATTACTCAGCACATGGAATATCGCCCACACAGCCACTGGTCGACCTCCCCCCCCCCCCCCTGTCAGCTCCTGCGGACGGAGGACTGTTCAGTCCAGTGTTTAGATCGTGTGTACTGTCAGATGTCACGTGGGTCCGGCTCTGCTGACGGAGACGGCGGTCAGATGTCACGTGGGTCCGGCTCGGCTGACGGAGACGGGGGTCAGATATCACGTGGGTCCGGCTCGGCTGACGGAGACGGCGGTCAGATGTCGCGTGGGTCCGGCTCTGCTGACGGAGACGGTGGTCAGATGTCGCGTGGGTCCGGCTCTGCTGACGCAGACGGGGATCAGATGTCACGTGGGTCCGGCTCTGCTGACGGAGACGGAGATCAGATGTCACGTGGGTCCGGCTCTGCTGACGGAGACGGGGGTCAGATGTCGCGTGGGTCCGGCTCTGCTGACGGAGACGGGGGTCAGATGTCTCGTGGGTCCGGCTCTGCTGACGCAGACGGGGATCAGATGTCACGTGGGTTCGGCTCTGCTGACGGAGACGGGGGTCAGATGTCGCGTGGGTCCGGCTCTGCTGACGGAGACGGGGGTCAGATGTCGCGTGGGTCCGGCTCTGCTGACGCAGACGGGGATCAGATGTCACGTGGGTCCGGCTCTGCTGACGGAGACGGAGATCAGATGTCACGTGGGTCCGGCTCTGCTGACGGAGACGGGCCCAGATGTCGCGTGGGTCCGGCTCTGCTGACGGAGACGGGGGTCAGATGTCACGTGGGTCCGGCTCTGCTGACGGAGACGGGGGTCAGATGTCACGTGGGTCCGGCTCGGATGACGGAGACGGGGATCAGATGTCACGTGGGTCCGGCTCTGCTGACGGAGACGGGGGTCAGATGTCGCGTGGGTTCGGCTCGGCTGACGGAGACGGGGGTCAGATGTCACGTGGGTTCGGCTCTGCTGACGGAGACAGCAGATGTCGCGTGGGTCCGGCTCTGCTGACGGAGACGGGGGTCAGATGTCACGTGGGTCCGGCTCTGCTGACGGAGACGGCGGTCAGATGTCGCGTGGGTCCGGCTCTGCTGACGGAGACGGCGGTCAGATGTCACGTGGATCCGGCTCTGCTGACGGAGACGGCGGTCAGATGTCACGTGGGTCCGGCTCTGCTGACGGAGACGGGGGTCAGATGCCGCGTGGGTCCGGCTCTGCTGACGGAGACGGCGGTCAGATGTCACGTGGGTCCGGCTCTGCTGACGGAGACGGCGGTCAGATGACACGTGGGTCCGGCTCTGCTGACGGAGACGGGGGTCAGATGCCGCGTGGGTCCGGCTCTGCTGACGGAGACGGAGATCAGATGTCACGTGGGTCCGGCTCTGCTGACGGAGACGGGGGTTAGATGTCACGTGGGTTCGGCTCGGCTGACGGAGACGGGGGTCAGATGTCACGTGGGTTCGGCTCGGCTGACGGAGACGGGGCGCAGATGCCGCGTGGGTCCGGCTCTGCTGACGGAAACGGGGACAGATGTCACGTGGGTTCGGCTCGGCTGACGGAGACGGGGGTCAGATGTCGCGTGGGTCCGGCTCTGCTGACGCAGACGGGGGTCAGATGTCACGTGGGTCCGGCTCTGCTGACGGAGACAGCAGATGTCGCGTGGGTCCGGCTCTGCTGACGGAGACGGGGATCAGATGTCACGTGGGTCCGGCTCTGCTGACGGAGACGGGGGTTAGATGTCGCGTGGGTCCGGCTCTGCTGACGGAGACGGGGGTCAGATGTCGCGTGGGTCCGGCTCGGCTGACGGAGACGGGGGTCATATGTCACGTGGGTCCGGCTCTGCTGACGCAGACGGGGGTCAGATGTCGCGTGGGTCCGGCTCTGCTGACGGAGACGGGGGTCAGATGTCGCGTGGGTCCGGCTCTGCTGACGGAGACGGGGGTCAGATGTCGCGTGGGTCCGGCTCTGCTGACGGAGACTGGGGTCAGATGTCACGTGGGTCCGGCTCTGCTGACGGAGACGGGCGTCAGATGTCACGTGGGTCCGGCTCTGCTGACGGAGACGGGGGTCAGACGTCGCGTGGGTCCGGCTCTGCTGACGGAGACGGGGGTCAGATGTCGCGTGGGTCCGGCTCTGCTGACGGAGACGGGGGTCAGATGTCGCGTGGGTCCGGCTCTGCTGACGGAGACGGGGGTCAGATGTCACGTGGGTCCGGCTCTGCTGACGCAGACGGGGGTCAAATGTCACGTGGACCCGGCTCGGCTGACGGAGACGGGGGTCAGATGTCGCGTGGGTCCGGCTCTGCTGACGGAGACGGGGGTCAGATGTCACGTGGGTCCGGCTCTGCTGACGGAGACAGCAGATGTCGCGTGGGTCCGGCTCTGCTGACGCAGACGGGGGTCAGATGTCACGTGGGTCCGGCTCTGCTGACGGAGACAGCAGATGTCGCGTGGGTCCGGCTCTGCTGACGGAGACGGGGATCAGATGTCACGTGGGTCCGGCTCTGCTGACGGAGACGGGGGTTAGATGTCGCGTGGGTCCGGCTCTGCTGACGGAGACGGGGGTCAGATGTCGCGTGGGTCCGGCTCGGCTGACGGAGACGGGGGTCATATGTCACGTGGGTCCGGCTCTGCTGACGCAGACGGGGGTCAGATGTCGCGTGGGTCCGGCTCTGCTGACGGAGACGGGGGTCAGATGTCGCGTGGGTCCGGCTCTGCTGACGGAGACGGGGGTCAGATGTCGCGTGGGTCCGGCTCTGCTGACGGAGACTGGGGTCAGATGTCACGTGGGTCCGGCTCTGCTGACGGAGACGGGCGTCAGATGTCACGTGGGTCCGGCTCTGCTGACGGAGACGGGGGTCAGACGTCGCGTGGGTCCGGCTCTGCTGACGGAGACGGGGGTCAGATGTCGCGTGGGTCCGGCTCTGCTGACGGAGACGGGGGTCAGATGTCGCGTGGGTCCGGCTCTGCTGACGGAGACGGGGGTCAGATGTCACGTGGGTCCGGCTCTGCTGACGCAGACGGGGGTCAAATGTCACGTGGACCCGGCTCGGCTGACGGAGACGGGGGTCAGATGTCGCGTGGGTCCGGCTCTGCTGACGGAGACGGGGGTCAGATGTCACGTGGGTCCGGCTCTGCTGACGCAGACAGCAGATGTCGCGTGGGTCCGGCTCTGCTGACGGAGACAGCAGATGTCGCGTGGGTCCGGCTCTGCTAACGGAGACGGGGGTTAGATGTCGCGTGGGTTCGGCTCTGCTGACGGAGACGGGGGTCAGATGTCACGTGGGTCCGGTTCTGCTGACGGAGACGGGGGTCTGGCGACTGTGGTAAGCCCCAGATACAGAAGAGCACGGCCGCAGACCGAGTTTTCCGAACGTCTGCCGGTTAGATCGAGACTCCACCACCGTGACAGACAGATGTTAGCTTCAGTCTTTCAGCATGAACTGACGTTGGAACTATTGATCGTTAGTTAGCGACCTCTAACACTGGGTGCAACTCACTGCCTTTTCATCCTTTTTCATTTGGTTATACTGGATTTTAATGGTCTTTTAATTAAACTTCCTAGCTCTAATTTTATTTGGCTGAAACCCAAGAAAGCGCAATATGGGCATGTTTTCAACATTGACGTAGCTGAATTGAATAATCTCGTCACGAGAGTCTCTTGACCTCGTTTGTTTAATGGCTATTGATCATTCGGTTCATCAGACGAGTAGCAAAATATTCGTTTACCTAAATTGATCGTGTGTGCGTGCGTGCGTGCGTGTGATTGTACCTGAATTTACCCGACTCCGTCTATGTCGTGTTTTAACCGCTCAGGCAGTGATGACAGTGCATATCATGTGTGTTGCTACTCTTTTGTTTTTGATATTTTGCAACTCTTCTCTTGGCATATGTCTATGTTTCAAAGGTTCGGATTCAAATGCCTTGACTGTGGTGACCTGTTTACCAGATCTGCGAAAAGGCATCCAGAATGCGGACATCTCTCTCTCTCTCTCTCTCTCGATAAACAGTATGTCAAACATGGTGCTGATGCGTGGTGATTTGAATGTCAAATGTTTGACAGCCTCTGTTTTTACTTCTTCATAGTAACCGTTGTGGCTCTGTACTAGGCTGAAGGGAGCAGGGTCCTGCGCTATGTAGCGCTTGTTGCTAACGCCTTTTTGACGGAACATGAGGAGACATTAAAGGGATTATACGAGTTTCCGTCCTGAAAATAAATGCACTCTTTTGCAGTTGTATGAGCTTTAAACACGTTTAAGACATATAACAGGGACCTCAATGCTCATTTAGTCCATTATTTCAGCAATTATCCGCGTTAAAATTTGGGCGTTTTTCGAGACTAGTATCAGTAACGAGTACTTGATCGGCACTTCTGTCCACCACTTTTATTCTTAAGATCAATTTTAGAGTTTTGAATTATCTGCAAGTCCTACACTGGATCACACAATTATTATGCAATTCAAAATTGACGGGACTTTGTATAACTACACACTGTTCGTTGAGGTTTTGTGTTGTTGTGGTTTTCTTATATCTGGCCTTGAGCGTTGAGAATTTGGTGGTGGCGTATTCATTTTTTGGCATGACAATTCATGAAAAATATAGAATTTTATGGGAAAACTAGGTAACTGCTGGTGTCGTTGGAACAAAACAAGTTTATTTTCTTTCAAATATTGCTTATTTTACCGGAAATATGCCAAAAGTGAGGTGTTTTTATTAGCATAAAAGAGATAACTGGCTCTGCCTCAGCCGGTCCTGCAGAAAATACGCGGTGGCATCACCGTGCACTTTGGAATGTCTTTACGTGCAGAAGAGGTCATTTCCAGAAAAATGTGGCTACCGTGGGACTTCTACCACCTTTATAAGTACGTTTTACTATATAACTCAATTATTCTGGGAAAAACCCGTATAATCCCTTTAAGTACACACGAATGTGGCAAGTATAACCCTTATTATTAAAAAAAAACTTCGTCGCTTCTTTAGGGGAGAGTGGGGAGAATTGGGACGCAGGACCACAGGGACGCATACATATTATACATATGGGGATTGATAGGTCACTTTTAATGTTCTATTTTGTGTGCTATGTAAGGGAGAGTTTCAAACTAATAATGGTCCTTAATCGTCCTTTGCCAGTGTGGTGTTATGCTGGGCCGAGTGAGAGCCGAAAATCTATATTTTTCAGGATTGATCAAATCTGTGTTTCCCAAAAATCAAAACTGAAATTAATTTAAACTCTGCATGTAAACTCTCATCAAAATACAAATTCAAGGTCCCTGTTTTCCTAGTTCAAAAATGACGGAAATAAATATAAAATGACATATATTTTATTTGTATTCTTGTACAGGAGACTTGGGACACCTGTCCCAATTTTCCTGTTGAAGTCCCAATGCTCATGCTGATATTATGGAGGCTATCTATTAAATGGAATATTTATATTTATTTATTTATTTTGTCTCATGCATAAATGATACGGTGATTTCACTCTGCATTTTTATGCTATTTTAGTGAAAAATACACATCATGAATTGTTAGTGACTAAGACATTTGCGTGAAGCATTGTCCCTACATATATTAGGAATATTCAATATGCATACAAAATGTTTTAAGATAATACCTATGCTCGTAAAACCTAAGTAGCCTTCAGTGTCATTGTATCCTGTATGCTCCTTAACCCACGCCGTGCCGGGGGGGGGGGGGCATTTAGACGTTTAAAGGTTTTTAAGGTTTTTCGTGGATAGCGGGGAAAACGGCGGCGCGCAGTGCCACCGGTTTTTAGCACAGGTGTTTGGATCAATTTCCCACATTGTGTGAAATTATTGACCTCGGGTCATCTCAGGTCAGGTCACCAGGTCACGTGACCCCATCTCCCAAAACAAGTTTGCGGTCGTACCAAAGCCACAGTTTTGGGCCAATCGGTTTCAAACGTACAGGATTTCATAAAGTCATGGGTACCTACAATTCTTTTATCTCGGATTTGTGATAGCGGTGACCTTTTTCGTGTCAATTTCGTGACCTCCCCATTATAAGTAAATGGGAAATATTCAAATGCTTCTTATTCCGAGGATACGCATGATATCAGTCCAATTCCTTCTCGATCATGTTATCATAGGCCATTCTTGATGACCCAGGTGCGATTTTTGTTCAATGACCCCTACAGGGTCAGCCGAGGTCATCCGAGGTCACCAACGCTGTTCTGTCAATAACTTTCGACAGCACGATGATAGAGAAGTGAAATAGGCACCAATGTGTTTGTCTCGTCGAGACACGTATCCCAATGTGCAACATGACCTACTTGGGTCACCACTTGACCTTGCAGACTGGTTATTGATTCAACTTTTTTTTGGAAAGATTCAATCATGATTCATTTTGGAATCTGAATAATTCAATCACCGTTCGATTCAGGGATATTTGTTTAGAATTGATTCTTTCTGATTCAAAGAATCAAAACAAATATTTTAATCGATTCACGTTTGATTTAACATTTAAATATGTTATGAATTTATGTCAAATCAATACAAATGGAAACATACATATATATGATCACTAAAACATTGTTACAGCAATACCATTTCAGTACAAATGAATGTAGCCACTGGGATTGCATATATTTTCCCAATTTACCAGTGTGCTTGAATCGTTAAGAATCATTAAATCTTTTGATTCAATCAGCCTTGATTTGATGTGGGTTTTGATTCAATCACGATTCATGAATCAAAAGATATGGTGGTGAATCAATTATCTTTTGATTCAAATAATTTTGATTGAACGATTCCAATCGATTCATTCAATGTCGAATCAGTAACCAGTCTGGTCACCTGAGGTAAAATTCCTCACTTCACCTAACCTGGTAAACATGAATTTGATTTGAAGCGCCTTAAAAGGAATAGGTCACCTTGAAAGTTGGCTTGAAATTTGGCTTTACGGGGTATTTCAAGCTGAAAAAAACTAATATGGCATTTGTTTGGACGATAGATGGATAATGTCCGTGAAGTTGGCGTCGTATTCAGATTCGAATTCAGCGTCGAATAGCGATTCGCTTCCAAATGTGGTTACAGGTCAATTGGGGCACGCTGATCACGAAAATAACAATTATTTTGACATTCAAGGTCATCTTCCAGGTTGTTTTCAAGGTCAAAGGACGGGGCGCCCCAAAACGCCCTTAAGGATGGCTCCAATGGCGAAAATAATGGTCTCAGTCGATTCCCCGGGTCCATATCTAACCTCATGAAAAGAAACATGCTTTTGTCATTTCGATTTATCAATTTCAAATTTTGACCTTCAGTGACCTGAACTTGACCTGAACTTGACACTAACTTCACGTAAATGAAATCAGGTGGTAAAATGACTATCACTATCGAATTATACGTGTAAAAGCATCCATATATGTGCTGCATGAGTTTCGTAGATATTTTGTGTGTAGTGACCTTTTGTGACCTGAACTTGACCTTGATCTTTTCCAATAATCTCACTTAAGCTCATGTGGGATATGTACCATACCCTTGACAACACTTTGGGTGATTATAGGCGCAATTAAAGGCCATGAATGGCAAGTATTGTACATAAACTAAAATACCTCGATTTTGACGTTTTAATTGACCGTGACCTGACATGTGACCTTTATTTGAACTTTTTAAGTGTGCGTTAGGTTTATCTCATTGAGCGCTTTTGAATGCTGCCTTGCACGTCCCGCTGCGAACATTGGTTCGGAAGATACCAGGGGGGGGGGGGGGGGGGAGGGGGCTAAAATAAAGCCCCCAGTGAGTCGTGTTACAGAATATACCCCAGTGACTGCCGGGTTAAGGGTTGCTCCAATCGCGAAAATAATGGTATCAGTCGATTCCTCGGGTTCATATCTAACCTCCGCATCGGCAACCTCACGCGTGCCTTGTATCCTTGAGACCATAAAAGGTTCTTAAATGACAGGGCGCCTCAAAACGCCCTTAAGGGTTGCTCCAATCGTGAAAATAATGATCTCATTCGATTCCTCTGGTCCATATATAACCTCCGCATTGACAACCTCACGCGTTCATCGTATACTTGAGACCATAAAAGGTTCTCAAAGGACGGGCGCCTCAAAACGCCCTTAAGGGTTGCTCCAATCGCGAAAATAATGGTATCAGTCGATTCCTCGGGTCTATATCTAACCTTCGCATCGAAAGCCTCACGCGTACCCTATATACTTGAGACCATAAAAGGTTATCAAAGGATGGGGCGCCTGAAAACGCCTTTAAGAGTTGCTCCAATCGCGAAAATAATGGTCTCAGTCGATTCCTCGGGTCCATATCTAACCTCCGCATTGGCAACCTCACGCGTGCCTCATATACTTGAGACCATTCAAGGTTCTCAAAGGGCGGGCGCCCTTAAAGGAAATAGTTCACCTTCATAATTTTTTCAGAACACGATTGTATTATATTTTTTAATACAGTTTCTTTTTTTTCTGTTTAAAAATGGTCCTACATCGCGCCAATTCAGGACAGAAGGTAGGCCACAACTCGATTCTTTCCATGCAACGCCCATAGACTCAATGTGGCGGAATCCCATTTTATCTAGTGTAAACTGGATCGCTCAGGGGGGGGGGGGGGGGGGGCATGGCCCCTGTGGCCTACGTCCCTGATTTAGTTAACGTAGTCATATAGCTTAAACACATAAGTTGAATGATTTGAAGAAAAATTAAAGGTGATGATGATGATTATCGTGATTTAGAGTGTCAATCTATCGATAGGGTTACCAGAGCCCGGAAATCAAGTTAGGGTAACATACAATTACAATGTAATAGCTACCAGAAAACAAGACCTGTTTTCAGTAGCCAAATATTGATGTTTCAATGATGTTTCAATGTTTCAATGATATTGATGTTTACAAGGCACACGTGAGGTCGATAATGGAATACGGTAGCGTAATTTGGTCCGGCGCTGCAGTCACCCACCTACGTAGACTCGAACGACTACAACACCGATTCCAGATGTGGCTGGGATCAAAGACGCAAGCAACGTGCCCACCACTCGACTACAAATCACTGCTTATACGATTCGGCTGCGTATCTGTCAGGTCGCGTTTTACTCAGATAGATCTTATGTTTATGTGTTCAGTGTTTGGTGGCCGCCTAGACTGCGCCGAACTTGTGGGAATGTTCCCATTATCGGCACCAGGCCGACGCACGCGGCGCCCTGAGCTCTTCCAAGTACCTCGTGGAAGTGGGAGAGTGGACTGCGTGAAGAGGGGCTTCCTGGTTCGTCTACCACAACTGTTTAACTCCCTCACAGGCAGCAGCCCTCAGACTGATTTATTTCTTCCGTCGCGCTCTCTTCGTTCAGATATCTTGAAGTTCGCTGATGATCAGGGCACTTACTCAGGCTAGAGGTAGCTACTGCGAGCCACATCCCCTTATGTGATTAGTCATGACTTTAATTTATATATCCTTTTTACTTTTAGGTCTTTTGCCTCCACCAGCGCTTCATTTAATTTAATTTTTACTTTTACCAGCGCTTTTAATGGCTACTTTATGCTGTTGTTTTTACGGTACAGTGTGGTGTTGTGTTGTTGCTTTTTGTACTGTGCGGGCCTGTGTTTCGTGTGGACTCGCGTTATCTGTGAATGTTTTAATTTATCCTAGTCTGACTGCAACCGTAACTGGGCTCTGTGCCTGTGGTTGTTTTGCTGCAATACAATACAATACAATGTTTCAAAGTTCAAGTCGTTCCTTGTTAATATGTTCGGCGCATCAAGGGCGATCCAGCCGGCCGTTTGGGAGGGGAGAGGGGGGCAACCAGTTTGAGCGGATCTTACCTAGGTCCCCCCAATTTCGGAAATCTCCCCGGATTTGGGCCACTTTATTTTGCAACCACACGATTTCTAATGATTTTTTTTTAGCTTTTCGACCTTTTGGGATATCGAAAAGGGTGTACCTATGTTTTCGTTCCCGACTGCAAGGGGAAAAAACAT
Organism: Chirona hameri; assembly: GCA_036785665.1. NCBI lineage: Eukaryota > Metazoa > Arthropoda > Thecostraca > Balanomorpha > Balanidae > Chirona > Chirona hameri. Next base: position 24,825 of record JAXIVJ010010527.1, on the reverse strand, counting down.
GACAAATGTGCGCTGAATCAAGCCGGATTTACCCTTAAGAGCAAGGACGGATCCATCCGTTCGTCTTCGGGGCCAACTACTTTTTGCTACAGGGTTCAACGACCCTTGCAACAAAAAAAACAAGAGTATCTTAGATTTAAACATTTTTTGCGGTCAAGGAAAAAAAATGTTAGTGGAAAGAAGCTACCATAGAAATTTAAACCAGAACTTGGAGCATCAAATAAATGGCAGTTTTCTTCAGAATTTCCAGCTTCGAATCTCCGATAGTAAACCGAGGGGATGGTCCGACCGGAAAAATGAATACGCATTTCGCTGCACAAATGTTTGTCGTTGTTATCTGTTGCGCTCCGATAAAAAAGAGCTAAAGGCGAGGACGTCAAACATGATCGAACCAGTCGCACTTACGCCATTCAAAACAATAATACAGATGACCCGATCATGGCGTCAAATTAAATATGCATTTCAAGAAATTTTAGCTACCCATCTATGCACCGCATACGGATAGGATGATCAACTTCCGTTGCCAGGTCCTTGCAAAAAAAATATGTCCCTGCTCCCGCACCTCGAGGCCATTTGCGCATCTCGGCGGGTCCATAGATACGACACACGCAGACCAAGTAACCGATACCTACTACGGTGAATGCTGCATTTATCATATTACTGCCATACAGTCTATGGCAGAAACCTGCGGCAGCCAGCCAGGCAGCGGCAGCCTGAAATAATCTAGCTGGCGACTCCCCGATCGCGCAAAGAAGTCAACGACTTCGCTGACGGATGACATTATAATGTCTTCCGTATAGGCAGACCTATAGGTCTGGCGGTGGGCTTCGCACATGATCAGCGCCTTCGTCATCCGGAGCTCGGTCATTGTCGCTCGGAGAGAGGATAGTCTTATCCACCTTACTGAACACCCTCTCCGCCTCCGCCGTTGTAACCGAAAGGGCGGGAAGGACCTACAGGAAAAAGGATGGATTTGGACCGATTGTTCTATTGTAGACTTGCTTGACCGAAATGGTGCTGGATAAACATAATGAAATAAGGACACCTGTAAACGTGATAATTGTTAAACTTATAAATTACCCCTCGCCCTAGTGGGGGTTATTTGTCATTTTGCCCCCCCCCCCCTGATGTTTTTCGAGAATAGCGGGAAAACAGCGGTGCGCAGCGCCGCCAAATTTGGGAGATAAAAAAATCCCAGTACCGTTCTAAAACCGCAAATATAGCATGTATTAGACTTCACGTCTTGGGGGAAACATAGTTTGCCCCCCCCCCCTCTTGAACGGTCTTTGGGGGGCATCGCCGTTGCCCCCCCCCCCCTGGATCCGCCCCTGCGGCGCATATAGACGTGGAGTGAAAATTACGTTTTATCAATTAGCTTCAGCTGTAAAGATTGAATCATGTGTCTGACACTGTTCCATCATATAATAATGTTATAACATGCCATATTACTATATACCATATTACTAATATTATTTTAACTTGCGTTGCGCCACTTTTGCCTCAAGGACAAGCTATCATATTTTACTGCCATATGAAGTATACTTTTTATTTTTATTTTTAAACGTTTGCCATGCTCATCATTTTTACCCCCCCCCCCCCCGAATCCGCCGCCCCTGATACGCAGGCTGCTTGTAACGTAAACAACCACTGTGAGGACCCAAAACAAGTTTCGGGGAAATTAAACTTATTCTTCTAAAAGGGGCCCACTAGTCCTGTGTCGAAATTACTTACCGTAGCGAGGTAATTTTTTCACCACGACCCGTTTTTCGATCTGTTCTGCAAATCTGCTATCTCAGTTCAAAACCCCATGTTAAAGGTTAACTATTCCATTTAACGAGACAAACACGACGGCGTCAAAATTATTGCCCTATCTTTATTAGGTAAAAAGGTATTTGCGAAAAACAGTTTTGCCCAAAAATAGCCTTGTTGACCTTTGATGACCTCTGGAGTGGAGTCTAAACTATCGACCTGAGCTAAAATTTGAGGACGCCACTGGCGATTGCATTTTTGCAAGAGCGTTCCATTGCTTTTCCGTTTGTTCCTAGCTATCATAGTTCCCTAGATATTTGGGGGTTTCTGGAGCGAAGTCCTAAAACTGGAAAATATATCCTTTGATGACCTCTGGTGACCGCAATATTGACCTGAACAAAAAAAATGATCAAATAGTTTCGACATGATTTTTGACGATCTATCGAATGATGTTTTTGTATTTCGTCTACTTGCCATAGGAGCTGAGTTAAAAGGGGGCGTTTAGACGCCCCCCCCCCCTCCCGGCACGGCGAAGGTGACGCCGAGCACCGGGACGGCGCGGGTTAACATTTGTAACTTCTCCCACACGTCTGTCCCTAGTATTCTGCCTGCGTCCCAACTCTTCTGCAAACGATGGGCTTAAATTTGTGCATTCTACAAGGCCTAAAACACCACGCCTGAAGTTGCTGTGCTGATACGTGTGTGCTGTGCTGTGCTGATGTGCTGTGCTGATACGATGCGAAGAAGTGTTCCGCCGATCTATTGGTGCCACAACGACTTAACTACTGCCTATATACTTTGGGAGCAATGCCTTCTCAAAGTCGAACTCACAAAAGTATCCCGATTTTCCCCACTCTCCCCTACTAGTTGGGAAAGATAATGGGTTTCAGTTCCAAGGGATCTTCGCTTCCCTGGCTTATGGGAACGGGAAATACTTCAAAGTGAAGTCTTGTAGTCACTCCAACACTTCCCTGGCCGCGCGACACTTTGTCTTCTGTTTTGTCAGGACCTGAACTCAGCAGGCTGCACGTTACATTCAATTCTGCTGCACAGGTTTTGTTTTCAGCGGACCCATCGGTGGATGACACACCACATGCTTTGTTGTTGCTATGACTTTGCAAACCCGTGAGTCGCTGCATTGCCATTGTGTATTGATGCTTGGTCAGTGTCTCACTGCTAAATCAACATGTGAGGCAATGCGTGGAATGCGTGGATTAGGCTGATCATATCTCCTCTTTTGACGGAGCTGTTTGAGATCGCTAAGATCGTTGCCGGGTGGCGAAGGGCAGGAGGATTTGACAACTTGGGCGCCGGACACGGAAGGTCAAGAAGTAGCTAATCTGGCTGTAAGAACAGGATTGAACAATGGAGCCTGCGTGACCGCTAGGTTCTGTGGCACTGAAGACTCGGGATGGGCCCGATTTGGTAGTAATGAGGGTTCCTTAAACCGGGAAGAACGGGTTATTACATGCGATCGCTCGATATGGAGAGATGTTATAGTCAAATACTTGAATTTCGAAACACGCAAGGTGACTCGAGTATGTGACGGAGGCATGTGAGCTAAAATAGCTCTAATCTCACAAGGGAACAGCTTGAAAGTAAAAACAAATTGCAAAAAACGACCAATATAACCAGTTTTGACTAGTTAACTTGCCGGTTAAATCATCTGTTGATCAGGTTGTACAGTAACTGTCACCCCAGCATATAAAAACATGATTTGAAGAACAATTGTGTTAATGATTATCACATTTTAATATTAATGACTGAATATCAAAATCCCGAGTTGTCATTCCGGCGGTTTGCGTTAGGAAAAAAAATGCTGCTGCGTCGTCCGGTCTATTTCAGTGTGCTGGCGCCGAAATGTGTGATGTGTGATCAGTGTGATGGCGGGGCGGTGCAGCTGCCGGAACGGAGGCGCGTTTGTTATTGCGTTGCGCGCGCTCCCGTGACGGTGCAGATAGTGGCGGCGATGCAGGGCGATGCACGCGCCATCAACGCGTGGTTCGAGCGCTCAAGCGCCCGGAAATGGCGCCACAGCCGGGGTAGTCGGTCAAACTGTGACTTAAATCGCGTCGAGATATGGGTCGGAGTCGGCGCTGGAGATTAGGAGTGACGCCGAGCCCGGGATGGGCGTCTGGCACTTCAAGAGATCGGTATAGCACAGCTTAAGATGACATATTTTCATGTGGCTCTCAAAATGTTCTAAGAGGAGCAAAAACAAATACGCATTTAAATTAAAATTATATCAGATAAGTTCGCCACTAGTGCGAGGATGTCACATAACTCACATTGATTATACTTCGTTTCCTAAAGTCCCGTACCAAAATGTACACAACTATTGTTAATATTCATATTGACATATACAAAAACAGTCTCCTCATATTAATGTATTAATGGCCAATACGCTTTTCTATAACTTCTTCAGTTGGTCATTAAAAATAGGACATGAAAACAAAAGATGAATGACACTTCAAAAATATGCAAAGTGCATTCACATCACGTGATTGTGTCACCCGTTATTCTCCAATGAGGCGAAGCAATCACGTGTTACACATCTAATTTATGTGTTGGCAACATTTATTTCGAAGCCATTTCAGATAAAGTTATTCTTCTAGTCTTAGGATTCATACATTTTGTTTACTTCCAGTACTGCAGCTTCAATCGCAATTCTTGTTTTCTTATCTATATGCTCTGTAATGCTCTTGGCACCTTCCCAATCGGGTAAAGGTCGACACTCATGACTATGATTCACTATTGTTTTGGGTCTCTGATATTGTAAATCTTTCTTGTGTTCCTTTAGCCTTATGTTCAAACTTCTTCCAGTTTCACCATAATATGGCTGTTCACATCCCTTGCATGGAATCTTGCAGACAATGCCGTGTTCATGTTCCTGTTTAATACTTTCTTTTACAATGTCTCCTATGTTTTCCCCCGCCTTACTCACTACTATCACATCAGCATGTTTGAGAAAATGTGCTATCGCGTCAACATGTCTGGATTGGGAATAACAATGACTTTTGTATTATTCTTGTCTTTCTTCGGCCTGTTACTACGAATCCTCTTGGCTTTAAGTTTACATTTTACTATCATTGTCTTAGGGTATCTTAGTTCTCTGAAGATGTCTTGTATATGACCTAACTCATCGTTCAAATATTCCTCACTGCATATCCTATACGCTCTGAGATAAAACCCAATTAAAACCCCTGACTTAACTCTATTGTTGTGAGCTGAATAAAAATGAATGTAATCTTCCTTATTTGTTGTGATGTGAAAAACCATATTATGGTGAAACTGGAAGAAGTTTGAACATAAGGCTAAAGGAACACAAGAAAGATTTATAATATCAGAGACCCAAAACAATAGTGAATCATAGTCATGAGTGTGGAGCTTTACCCGATTGGGAAGGTGCCAAGAGCATTACAGAGCATATAGCTAAGAAAACACGAATTGCGATTGAAGCTGCAGTACTGGAAGTAAAAGAATGTATGAATTCTGAGACTGGAAGAATAACTTTATCTGAAATGGCTTCGAAATTAATTTTGGCAACACATAAATTAGATGTGCAACACGTGATTGCTTCGCCTCATTGGAGAATAACGGGTGACACAATCTCGTGATGTGAATGAACTTTGTATATTTTTGAAGTGTCATTCATCTGTTGTTTTTATGTCCTATTTTTAATGACCAACTGAAGAAGTTATAGAAACGCGTCTGCAGAAGCGGTACCGCTTCTGCAGCTGAAAGGATGCATTCCAGAACAGGCTAAGTCACAGCACATCAGCGGCAGGAACATTGCCAATGTGGACGTCCATGATACATTTGAATGTATCATGGTATCCATGCTGAAAAGCGCCTCTGCTCATCAGACAGGACACAGGAGTGACAAGGCCACCCTGCGGCGAATTCCCTACAACACCCAGTCATGGGTTTTACCGCCTTCGCGACACACAGCACAGCACATATCTCACCCCGGCGAGACGGCTGGCTGTTTATTTGTCCAGCGGGCTGAATAGTTGGCCTCACTTCCTGCATTCCTCCTCCCCTTGTTTTCCGTGGCTGGTCTCCTCTGCTCCGTCCTGCGCGGCTGGTCTCCTCTGCTCCGTCCTGCGTGGCTGGTCTCTGCTCCGTCCTGCGCGGCTGGTCTCCTCTGCTCCGTCCTGCGTGGCTGGTCTCCTCTGCTCCGTCCTGCGTGGCTGGTCTCCTCTGCTCCGTCCTGCGCGGCTGGTCTCCTCTGCTCCGTCCTGCGCGGCTGGTCTCCTCTGCTCCGTCCTGCGCGGCTGGTCTCCTCTGCTCCGTCCTGCGTGGCTGGTCTCTGCTCCGTCCTGCGCGGCTGGTCTCCTCTGCTCCGTCCTGCGCGGCTGGTCTCCTCTGCTCCGTCCTGCGCGGCTGGTCTCCTCTGCTCCGTCCTGCGCGACTGGTCTCTGCTCCGTCCTGCGCGGCTGGTCTCCTCTGATCCGTCCTGCGCGGCTGGTCTCCTCTGCTCCGTCCTGCGCGGCTGGTCTCTGCTCCGTCCTGCGCGGCTGGTCTCCTCTGCTCCGTCCTGCGCGGCTGGTCTCCTCTGCTCCGTCCTGCGCGGCTGGTCTCCTCTGCTCCGTCCTGCGCGGCTGGTCTCTGCTCCGTCCTGCGCGGCTGGTCTCCTCTGATCCGTCCTGCGCGGCTGGTCTCCTCTGCTCCGTCCTGCGCGGCTGGTCTCCTCTGCTCCGTCCCGCGTGGCTGGTCTCCTCTGATCCGTCCTGGGCGGCTGGTCTCTGCTCCGTCCTGCGCGGCTGGTCTCCTCTGCTCCGTCCTGCGGGGCTGGTCTCATCTGCTCCGTCCTGCGCGGCTGGTCTCCTCTGCTCCGTCCTGCGCGGCTGGTCTCCTCTGCTCCGTCCTGCGCGGCTGGTCTCTGCTCCGTCCTGCGCGGCTGGTCTCCTCTGCTCCGTCCTGCGCGGCTGGTCTCCTCTGCTCCGTCCTGCGCGGCTGGTCTCCTCTGCTCCGTCCTGCCGGGCTGGTCCCCTCTGCTCCGTCCTGCGCGGCTGGTCTCCTCTGCTCCGTCCTGCGCGGCTGGTCTCCTCTGCTCCGTCCTGCGCGGCTGGTCTCCTCTGCTCCGTCCTGCGCGGCTGGTCTCCTCTGCTCCGTCCTGCGCGGCTGGTTTCCTCTGCTCCGTCCTGCGCGGCTGGTCTCCTCTGCTCCGTCCTGCGCGGCTGGTCTCTGCTCCGTCCTGCGCGGCTGGTCTCCTCTGATCCATCCTGCGCGGCTGGTCTCCTCTGCTCCGTCCTGCGCGGCTGGTCTCCTCTGCTCCGTCCTGCGCGGCTGGTCTCTGCTCCGTCCTGCGCGGCTGGTCTCCTCTGATCCGTCCTGCGCGGCTGGTCTCCTCTGCTCCGTCCTGCGCGGCTGGTCTCCTCTGCTCCGTCCCGCGTGGCAGGTCTCCTCTGATCCGTCCTGCGCGGCTGGTCTCTGCTCCGTCCTGCGCGGCTGGTCTCCTCTGCTCCGTCCTGCGCGGCTGGTCTCCTCTGCTCCGTCCTGCGCGGCTGGTCTCCTCTGCTCCGTCCTGCGCGGCTGGTCTCCTCTGCTCCGTCCTGCGCGGCTGGTCTCCTCTGCTCCGTCCTGCGCGGCTGGTCTCCTCTGCTCCGTCCTGCGCGGCTGGTCTCCTCTGCTCCGTCCTGCGCGGCTGGTCTCCTCTGCTCCGTCCTGCGTGGCTGGTCTCCTCTGATCCGTCCTGCGCGGCTGGTCTCCTCTGATCCGTCCTGCGCGGCTGGTCTCCTCTGCTCCGTCCTGCGCGGCTGGTCTCCTCTGCTCCGTCCTGCGCGGCTGGTCTCCTCTGCTCCGTCCTGCGCGGCTGGTCTCCTCTGCTCCGTCCTGCGCGGCTGGTCTCTGATCCGTCCTGCGCGGCTGGTCTCCTCTGATCCGTCCTGCGCGGCTGGTCTCCTCTGCTCCGTCCTGCGCGGCTGGTCTCTGATCCGTCCTGCGCGGCTGGTCTCCTCTGGTCCGTCCTGCGCGGCTGGTCTCCTCTGCTCCGTCCTGCGCGGCTGGTCTCTGATCCGTCCTGCGCGGCTGGTCTCCTCTGATCCGTCCTGCGCGGCTGGTCTCCTCTGCTCCGTCCTGCGCGACTGGTCTCTGATCCGTCCTGCGCGGCTGGTCTCCTCTGCTCCGTCCTGCGCGGCTGGTCCCCTCTGCTCCGTCCTGCGCGACTGGTCTCCTCTGCTCCGTCCTGCGCGGCTGGTCTCCTCTGCTCCGTCCTGCGCGGCTGGTCTCCTCTGCTCCGTCCTGCGCGGCTGGTCTCCTCTGCTCCGTCCTGCGCGGCTGGTCTCTGCTCCGTCCTGCGCGGCTGGTCTCCTCTGCTCCGTCCTGCGCGGCTGGTCTCCTCTGCTCCGTCCTGCGCGGCTGGTCTCCTCTGCTCCGTCCTGCGCGGCTGGTCTCCTCTGCTCCGTCCTGCGCGGCTGGTCTCTGATCCGTCCTGCGCGGCTGGTCTCCTCTGATCCGTCCTGCGCGGCTGGTCTCCTCTGCTCCGTCCTGCGCGGCTGGTCTCTGATCCGTCCTGCGCGGCTGGTCTCCTCTGCTCCGTCCTGCGCGGGTGGTCTCTGATCCGTCCTGCGCGGCTGGTCTCCTCTGATCCGTCCTGCGCGGCTGGTCTCCTCTGCTCCGTCCTGCGCAGCTAGTCTCCTCTGCTCCGTCCTGCGCGGCTGGTCTCCTCTGCTCCGTCCTGCGCGGCTGGTCTCTGATCCGTCCTGCGCGGCTGGTCTCCTCTGCTCCGTCCTGCGCGGCTGGTCTCCTCTGCTCCGTCCTGCGCGGCTGGTCTCCTCTGCTCCGTCCTGCGCGGCTGGTCTCCTCTGCTCCGTCCTGCGCGGCTGGTCTCCTCTGCTCCGTCCTGCGCGGCTGGTCTCCTCTGCTCCGTCCTGCGCGGCTGGTCTCCTCTGCTCCGTCCTGCGCGGCTGGTCCCCTCTGCTCCGTCCTGCGCGGCTGGTCTCCTCTGCTCCGTCCTGCGCGGCTGGTCTCCTCTGCTCCGTCCTGCGCGGCTGGTCTCCTCTGCTCCGTCCTGCGCGGCTGGTTTCCTCTGCTCCGTCCTGCGCGGCTGGTCTCTGCTCCGTCCTGCGCGGCTGGTCTCTGCTCCGTCCTGCGCGGCTGGTCTCTGATCCATCCTGCGCGGCTGGTCTCCTCTGCTCCGTCCTGCGCGGCTGGTCTCTGATCCGTCCTGCGCGGCTGGTCTCCTCTGCTCCGTCCTGCGCGGCTGGTCTCCTCTGCTCCGTCCTGCGCGGCTGGTCTCCTCTGCTCCGTTCTGCGCGGCTGGTCTCTGCTCCGTCCTGCGTGGCTGGTCTCCTCTGCTCCGTCCTGCATGGCTGGTCTCTGATCCTTCCCGCGCGGCTGGTCTCCTCTGCTCCGTCCTGCGCGGCTGGTCTCTGATCCGTCCTGCGCGGCTGGTCTCCTCTGATCCGTCCTGCGCGGCTGGTCTCTTCTGCTCCGTCCTGCGCGGCTGGTCTCTGATCCGTCCTGCGCGGCTGGTCTCCTCTGCTCCGTCCTGCGCGGCTGGTCTCCTCTGCTCCGTCCTGCGCGGCTGGTCTCCTCTGCTCCGTCCTGCGTGGCTGGTCTCCTCTGCTCCGTCCTGCGCGGCTGGTCTCCTCTGATCCGTCCTGCGCGGCTGGTCTCCTCTGCTCCGTCCTGCGCGGCTGGTCTCCCCTGCTCCGTCCTGCGCGGCTGGTCTCCTCTGCTCCGTCCTGCGCGGCTGGCCTCCTCTGCTCCGTCCTGCGCGGCTGGTCTCTGATCCGTCCTGCGCGGCTGGTCTCCTCTGCTCCGTCCTGCGCGGCTGGTCCCCTCTGCTCCGTCCTGCGCGGCTGGTCTCCTCTGCTCCGTCCTGCGTGGCTGGTCTCTGCTCCGACCTGCGCGGCTGGTCTCCTCTGCTCCGTCCTGCGCGGCTGGTCCCCTCTGCTCCGTCCTGCGCGGCTGGTCTCCTCTGCTCCGTCCTGCGCGGCTGGTCTCCTCTGCTCCGTCCTGCGCGGCTGGTCTCCTCTGCTCCGTCCTGCGCGGCTGGTCTCCTCTGCTCCGTCCTGCGCGGCTGGTCTCCCCTGCTCCGTCCTGCGCGGCTGGTCTCTGATCCGTCCTGCGCGGCTGGTCTCTGATCCGTCCTGCGCGGCTGGTCTCCTCTGATCCGTCCTGCGCGACTGGTCTCCTCTGCTCCGTCCTGCGCGGCTGGTCTCTGATCCGTCCTGCGCGGCTGGTCTCCTCTGATCCGTCCTGCGCGGCTGGTCTCCTCTGCTCCGTCCTGCGCGGCTGGTCTCTGATCCGTCCTGCGCGGCTGGTCTCCTCTGCTCCGTCCTGCGCGGCTGGTCTCTGATCCGCCCTGCGCGGCTGGTCTCCTCTGCTCCGTCCTGCGCGGCTGGTCTCCTCTGCTCCGTCCTGCGCGGCTGGTCTCCTCTGCTCCGTCCTGCGCGGCTGGTCCCCTCTGCTCCGTCCTGCGCGGCTGGTCTCCCCTGCTCCGTCCTGCGCGGCTGGTCTCTGATCCGTCCTGCGCGGCTGGTATCTGATCCGTCCTGCGCGGCTGGTCTCCTCTGCTCCGTCCTGCGCGGCTTGTCTCTGCTCCGTCCTGCGCGGCTGGTCTCCTCTGCTCCGTCCTGCGTGGCTGGTCTCCTCTGCTCCGTCCTGCGCGGCTGGTCTCCTCTGCTCCGTCCTGCGCGGCTGGTCTCCTCTGCTCCGTCCTGCGCGGCTGGTCTGCTCTGCTCCGTCCTGCGCGGCTGGTCTCCTCTGCTCCGTCCTGCGCGGCTGGTCTCTGCTCCGTCCTGCGCGGCTGGTCTCCTCTGCTCCGTCCTGCGCGGCTGGTCTCCTCTGCTCCGTCCTGCGCGGCTGGTCTCTGCTCCGTCCTGCGCGGCTGGTCTCCTCTGCTCCGTCCTGCGCGGCTGGTCTCTGATCCGTCCTGCGCGGCTGGTCTCCTCTGCTCCGTCCTGCGCGGCTGGTCTCCTCTGCTCCGTCCTGCGCGGCTGGTCTCTGCTCCGTCCTGCGCGGCTGGTCTCCTCTGCTCCGTCCTGCGTGGCTGGTCTCCTCTGCTCCGTCCTGCGCGGCTGGTCTCCTCTGCTCCGTCCTGCGCGGCTGGTCTCCTCTGCTCCGTCCTGCGTGGCTGGTCTCCTCTGCTCCGTGTCCTGCTTGGCTGGTCTCCTCTGCTCCGTCCTGCGCGGCTGGTCTCTGCTCCGTCCTGCGCGGCTGGTCTCCTCTGCTCCGTCCTGCGCGGCTGGTCTCCTCTGCTCCGTCCTGCGCGGCTGGTCTCCTTTGCTCCGTCCTGCGCGGCTGGTCTCCTCTGCTCCGTCCTGCGCGGCTGGTCTTCTCTGCTCCGTCCTGCGCGGCTGGTCTCCTCTGCTCCGTCCTGCGCGGCTGGTCTCCTCTGCTCCGTCCTGCGCGGCTGGTCTCCTCTGCTCCGTCCTGCGCGGCTGGTCTCTGCTCCGTCCTGCGTGGCTGGTCTCCTCTGCTCCGTCCTGCGCGGCTGGTCTCTGCTCCGTCCTGCGTGGCTGGTCTCCTCTGCTCCGTCCTGCGTGGCTGGTCTCCTCGGCTCCGTCCTGCGCGGCTGGTCTCCTTTGCTCCGTCCTGCGCGGCTGGTCTCTGCTCCGTCCTGCGTGGCTGGTCTCCTCTGCTCCGTCCTGCGCGGCTGGTCTCTGCTCCGTCCTGCGTGGCTGGTCCCCTCTGATCCGTCCTGCGCGGCTGGTCTCTGCTCCGTCCTGTGCGGCTGGTCTCTGCCCCTTCCTGCGCGGCTGGTCTCCTCTGATCCGTCCTGCGCGGCTGGTCTCCTCTGCTCCGTCCTGCGCGGCTGGTCTCCTCTGCTCCGTCCTGCGCGGCTGGTCTCTGCTCCGTCCTGCGCGGCTGGTCTCCTCTGCTCCGTCCTGCGCGGCTGGTCTCTGATCCGTCCTGCGCGGCTGGTCTCCTCTGCTCCGTCCTGCGCGGCTGGTCTCCTCTGCTCCGTCCTGCGCGGCTGGTCTCTGCTCCGTCCTGCGCGGCTGGTCTCCTCTGCTCCGTCCTGCGTGGCTGGTCTCCTCTGCTCCGTCCTGCGCGGCTGGACTCCTCTGCTCCGTCCTGCGCGGCTGGTCTCCTCTGTTCCGTCCTGCGTGGCTGGTCTCCTCTGCTCCGTCCTGCGCGGCTGGTCTCCTCTGATCCGTCCTGCGCGGCTGGTCTCTGCTCCGTCCTGCGCGACTGGTCACCTCTGCTCCGTCCTGCGCGGCTGGTCTCCTCTGCTCCGTCCTGCGCGGCTGGTCTCCTCTGCTCCGTCCTGCGCGGCTGGTCTCAGATCCGTCCTGCGCGGCTGGTCTCCTCTGCTCCGTCCTGCGCGGCTGGTCTCTGATCCGTCCTGCTTGGCTGGTCTCCTCTGCTCCGTCCTGCGCGGCTGGTCTCTGCTCCGTCCTGCGCGGCTGGTCTCCTCTGCTCCGTCCTGCGCGGCTGGTCTCCTCTGCTCCGTCCTGCGCGGCTGGTCTCCTTTGCTCCGTCCTGCGCGGCTGGTCTCCTCTGCTCCGTCCTGCGCGGCTGGTCTTCTCTGCTCCGTCCTGCGCGGCTGGTCTCCTCTGCTCCGTCCTGCGCGGCTGGTCTCCTCTGCTCCGTCCTGCGCGGCTGGTCTCCTCTGCTCCGTCCTGCGCGGCTGGTCTCTGCTCCGTCCTGCGTGGCTGGTCTCCTCTGCTCCGTCCTGCGCGGCTGGTCTCTGCTCCGTCCTGCGTGGCTGGTCTCCTCTGCTCCGTCCTGCGTGGCTGGTCTCCTCGGCTCCGTCCTGCGCGGCTGGTCTCCTTTGCTCCGTCCTGCGCGGCTGGTCTCTGCTCCGTCCTGCGTGGCTGGTCTCCTCTGCTCCGTCCTGCGCGGCTGGTCTCTGCTCCGTCCTGCGTGGCTGGTCCCCTCTGATCCGTCCTGCGCGGCTGGTCTCTGCTCCGTCCTGTGCGGCTGGTCTCTGCCCCTTCCTGCGCGGCTGGTCTCCTCTGATCCGTCCTGCGCGGCTGGTCTCTGCTCCGTCCTGCGCGGCTGGTCTCTGCTCCGTCCTGTGCGGCTGGTCTCTGCTCCGTCCTGCGTGGCTGGTCTCCTCTGCTCCGTCCTGCGTGGCTGGTCTCCTCTGCTCCGTCCTGCGCGGCTGGTCTCTGCTCCGTCCTGCGCGGCTGGTCTCCTCTGATCCGTCCTGCGCGACTGGTTTCTGCTCCGTCCTGCGCGGCTGGTCTCTGCTCCGTCCTGCGCGGCTGGTCTCTGATCCGTCCTGCGCGGCTGGTCTCCTCTGCTCCGTCCTGCGCGGCTGGTCTCCCCTGCTCCGTCCTGCGCGGCTGGTCTCCTCTGCTCCGTCCTGCGTGGGTGGTCTCTGCTCCGTCCTGTGCGGCTGGTCTCTGCTCCGTCCTGCGCGGCTGGTCTCCTCTGCTCCGTCCTGCGCGGCTGGTCTCCTCTGCTCCGTCCTGCGCGGCTGGTCTCCTCTGCTCCGTCCTGCGCGGCTGGTCTCCTCTGCTCCGTCCTGCGTGGCTGGTCTCTGCTCCGTCCTGCGCGGCTGGTCTCCTCTGCTCCGTCCTGCGCGGCTGGTCTCCTCTGCTCCGTCCTGCGTGGCTGGTCTCTGCTCCGTCCTGCGCGGCTGGTCTCCTCTGCTCCGTCCTGCGCGGCTGGTCTCTGCTCCGTCCTGCGCGGCTGGTCTCCTCTGCTCCGTCCTGCGCGGCTGGTCTCTGCTCCGTCCTGCGCGGCTGGTCTCCTCTGCTCCGCCCTGCGCGGCTGGTCTCCTCTGCTCCGTCCTGCGCGGCTGGTCTCTGCTCCGTCCTGCGCGGCTGGTCTCCTCTGCTCCGTCCTGCGCGGCTGGTCTCCTCTGCTCCGTCCTGCGCGGCTGGTCTCCTCTGCTCCGTCCTACGCGGCTGGTCTCCTCTGATCCGTCCTGCGCGGCTGGTCTCCTCTGATCCGTCCTGCGCGGCTGGTCTCCTCTGCTCCGTCCTGTGTGGCTGGTCTCCTCTGATCCGTCCTGCGCGGCTGGTCTCCTCTGATCCGTCCTGCGCGGCTGGTCTCTGATCCGTCCTGCGTGGCTGGTCTCCTCTGATCCGTCCTGTGCGGCTGGTCTCCTCTGATCCGTCCTGCGCGGCTGGTCTCTGATCCGTCCTGCGTGGCTGGTCTCCTCTGCTCCGTCCTGCGCGGCTGGTCTCCTCTGATCCGTCCTGCGCGGCTGGTCTCTGATCCGTCCTGCGTGGCTGGTCTCCTCTGATCCGTCCTGTGCGGCTGGTCTCCTCTGCTGGGTGTGTGTATGGCGGCCGGAGCCCTGCGAGTCTGTCGGCGAAGGCTGAGGCATGGATGGGTCTTCCGAGTCGATTTTTGCCAGCATCCTGTCTCTGTGGTTTTACCTACAGTATTTATGCACACAGTCATGCACACATTCCACGTATACTGTCCAGTCTTCGCTTTTCGCCATGGGCGTCGGAAGCGGGGGGGGGGGGGGGGGCGGACGCGTCCCTAGACATTTTCGGATTTTAACATTACGCCTATGGGCGTTACATGGAAATAATCGTCTTCAGAATGCCTCCCCCCCCCCCCCCCCCCAACTTTCGGAAGGTGGCGGCGCCCTTGCTTGTCGCCAGACTCCTGTTTTTCGTTACACCCTCAACGATCCTGGCCAACCCAAGCAGATCCGCTAAAGGAGAGAATATGATCTGTGCAATGTATATTCGAACATGACCTCATATGTTGATGTAGTGTATCCAAACACCAATAAAAACCGCCAATGCAACGACTCACAAGTTTGCGAAGTCATAGGAGCAACAAACCCAGTTTCCGGGCCGTCCACAGTCACCAGTAGTGATGTCATTAAATAAAACACTGCTCTGAATTCCGATTGAGATAGGGTTTTCACCATTGGATAGGTCCATCAAATCATTTTTTTTTTTTGGTATGGTGCGTTCTGATAGGGGAGGTACCACATCGCGTGGCACCCGCAGACGTCGAAATGAACACAAATAATTCACAAACACAATAAAACACAATAAATGAACACAATAAATGGCTTTATTGATCTAATAATTAATTTATACCAGTGAAACGCCTTTTTAGGCAAGGATCGAGCGGGTGCGGTGTGACAAAGGCGTTTTACTGACCTATTAAATTGTTCATGATCTCCTTTCTTGAATCCGCCAAAAGGGAGTGCATCCTGAGCGCTGCATGCTTAATCGTATAAATTAATTACGGAGCGGGCGCAAAGCGCCCGTGAGGTTTCTCGTCAACTTACTGAACAAATTTACATTTGACCCGGCCCGACCCGGCCCAACCCAGCCCGACACGGCCGTACAGACGCTTTTCGGAAGCTAATAACTTTGCAACCACTGCACTGCTCCGATTGAGATCGGGTTTTCACCATTGAATAGGACCATCAAATCATTTTTTTTTGGCATGGTGCATTCTGATAGGGGTTGTACCAGAGCACGTGGCACACGCAAGCGTCGAAATGAACAAAATATTTTTTGATCGAAAATGGTTTTATTGATCTAAGCATTAATTTATACGATGAAGCATGCAGCGCTCAGGACGTACTCCCTTCTGGCGGATTCGAGAAAGGAGATCATGAACAATTTAATAGGTCAGTAAAAGGCCTTTGCCACACCACGCCGCTCGGTCCTCGCCCCAAAAGGCGTTTTACTGGTGCTTAGATCAATAAAGCCATTTTTAATCAATAATGAGTTTTGTTCATTTCGATGTTTGCGTTTGCCACGTGCGGTGGTACCACCCCTATCAGAACGCACTATACCAAAAACAAAATTGATTTAATGGACCTATCTAATGGTGAAAACCCGATCTCCATCGGAGCGGTGGTTGCAAAGTTATTAGCTTCCGAAACGCGTCTGTACGGCCGTGTCGGGCCGGTTCGGGCCGGGTCGGGCCGTGTCGGGCCGGGTCAAATGTAAATGTGTCCAGTATGTTGACGATAAACCTCACGGGCGCTTCGCGACCGCTCGGTAACGATGAAGCATGCAGTGCTCAGGACGTACTCTCTTTTGGCGGATTCTAGAAAGGAGATCATGAACAATTTAATAGGTCAGTAAAACGCCTTTGCCACACCGCGCCCTCTCGGTCCTCGCCCCAAAAAGGCGTTTTACTGGTACTAACTAAGTTACTAACTAAGTTATTATTTATAATGACAAAAACACTCTGGGATCCAACAATTTTGAGTGGGATTATAATATTCGATAATGATTTTACCCCGAGACATACATTTTGTGGATTTAATCAGTGCAGTCTGCACTGCAGAGTCTGCACTGCAGACTGCAGGTGAGCTGGTCTGTGGGGTACACAACTAAGTGAAATAAAATATATGTTCATGGTACTGGCTTCATTAGATGTTCCTCTGCCTTATTGTGCATTTAGTAAAGCTATCTTTGGTTCAAAATGTTCTTAGCGCTATGGCCGTAAGTGATACAGGCTTCCTCCTAAAGTTCTTTTTTAATTCCCCTTAGTCATTTTGAATATTTCCCTTGTCTTTTCAGTAACACCTACAGTAAGGCTACCTAATTACCAAGCAGGCGCGAAGCGCTCGCGATATTTCTCGTCAACTTACTAGACAAATTCACATTTGACCCGGCCCGACCCAGACCGACACGGCCGTACAGACGCTTTTCTGAAGCTAATAACTTTGCAACCACTGCTCCGATTGAGATCGGGTTTTCATAATTGGATAGGCCCATCAAATCAATTTTGTTGTTGATATGGTGCGTTCTGACATGGGTAGTACCACAGCGCGTGGCACACGCAAACGTCGAAATGAACAAAAAGTAATTATTCCTCAAAAATGACTTTATTAATCTAAGCATTAATGTATACCAGTATAACGCCATTTTGGGCGATGACCGAGCGGGCGCGCTCTGGTAAAGCTAAAACAGGTTTGAAATATGAAACGGTACGGGAGCACTCGTGGTAGTAACACATAGTCCTTTTAGTCCTTTTAGTCCTCCATAAAATTGCCAGGACTCCATGCATACCAACATAACAAAGTTTGCTTAAATTGTTCATGATCTCCTTTCTCGAATCCGCCAAAAGGGATTCGAGCGCTGCATGCTTCAGCGTATACAAAATTAATGCTCAGATTAATAATACCATTTTTGATCAAGAATGATTTTGGTTAATGTCAACGTTTGCGTGTGCCACGCGCTGTGATACCACCCCCATCAGAACCCACTATACCAAAATAAAATGTATTGTATGGTCCTATATAATGGTGAAAACCCGATCTCAATCGGAGCAGTGGTTGCAAAGTTATTAGCTTCCGAAAAGCATCTGTACTGCCGGTTCGGGCCGTGCCGGGCCGTGTCGGGCCGTGTCGGGCCGTGTCGGGCCGTGTCGGGCCGTGTCAGGCCGTGTCGGGCCGGGTCAAATGTAAATTTGTAACCGAGTTGGCGCGAAGCGCCCGTGAGGTTTCTCGTCAACTTACTAGACAAATTTGCATTTGACCCGGCCCGACCCGGCCATACAGACGCTGTTCGGAAGCTAATAACTTTGCAACCACTGCTCCGATTGAGATTGGGTTTTCACCATTGGATAGGTCCATCAAATCCATTTTGTTTTTGGTATGGTGCGTTCTGATAGAGGTGGTACCACAGCGCGTGGCAGCAGACTTGTCAATGATTCATATTTGTCATGAATCGATTCACAGTGATTCACGGACCATAATGAATGATTCAATCATGATTCAATCACTCAACATTACCATAATGAATGATTCAATCATGATTCAATCACTCAACATTACCATAATGAATGATTCAATCATGATTCAATCACTCAACATTACCATAATGAATGATTCAATCTTGATTCAATCACTCAACATTAAAGGGAAGTGTCGACTCCTTTGTTTAACTCCTTTGATTTTGAATGTGCGACTCTAATATTTTATGAGCGTGATAGGGAGGTCATGCTCTCCTGTGTGCCAATTTGCATGCACATCAGAATAGTCTGCTGTTTGACCTTAAACATATGACCTGCTCTAACTCCTTTGATTTTAAATGTGCGACTCTAAGATTTCACCAGAATGATCACAAGGTCGTGATCTATCTGTGTATCAATTTTGAAGCCAATCCAAATAGTTCGCGAATGTATTTCCGAATGTGAATGTGAATGTGAGGCAATTGGACACGCGTGTTGTTTATTTTGATTATAAAATGATATTTATAATATTTATTATAATTGCAAATTCCAAGTTCCAAAAGCATTAATGACTTTACGTTTCACTTTTTAAGCGAATAGAACATTTATTTTGATTTTGCATTAGGTATTATTTTTTTATAAAGCATGATGTGGAATAAAGCGGCGCCGATGCGACAGTGATATTTGGGACATGCGGAGGTCATGCAAATGTTGGGTTCAATCCCTCGGCGGGCCTCTGAAAAAGTCTTCCCGGCTCCCCATACCCCTCGGAACAGGGTGAGAGTTCCAATTAGCACCTTGGTCCCAAGAGGATACGGTGCTTGGTCCACAAACCAAACCATGCAAATGTTTGTTTATGATTTCGTTTTTGATATGGTATAGCCTAGAAATTAGGAAAAGGTGGGTACTTTTTGATAATTTTTCGTGTGAAAAAGGTGTGCGTGTACTGTGTGGTTTATGAACCAAAGTATGAGTTATCGGTTAGTTACCTTTTCTAAGTATTTAGGTACCTACCCCTAACCCTACCAGTTCCAAGGTATTCACCTAGGTAGGGCTGATTGAACAGTGGCTTTGTGCCCACTGGAGTTGGACATAAAGCCTCGCTTTCTTTACGCATAGATGAATTACAGGCTACAGCTCAGGACACAGAGCTCATATAATTGGCCATTAAGTGCCTGGTTTGTCCACAGGGCACAGATGAATGCTGGGCCGCTGTCATATTTTGTGGACAGTTTATGCTGTTCGACCAAAAAAGAATGATTCTTTGAGCGATGAATGATTCAATCAGCCTATTTTCTCTGTATGAATGATTCAATCAGTGACTCACAACAGGTTTGCACATGAGGTGAATCGATTCATGAGTCATTCATTTGAAATAAGAATGATTCAATCAAAAGTAGTCGATTCACATTGAATCATTGACAAGTCTGCGTGGCAGTTGGCACACGCGAACGTCGAAATGAACAAAAATCCTTGCAAAAATGATTCTTGATCAAACATGGCTATATTAATCTAAGCATTGATTTATACGCTGAAGCATGCAGCGCTCAGGACGTACTCCCTTTTGGCGGATTTGAGAAAGGAGATCATGAACAATTTAATACAACTTAATTTTTATGTTGGCATGCCTGGCAATTTTTTCTGGAGGACTAAAATGACTATGTGTTACTACCACGTGTGCTCCCTTACCGTTTCATATTTTAAACCTGTTTTAGCTTTACCAGAACGCGCTCGCTCGGTCATCGCCCCAAAAGGCGTTTTACTAGTCTAGTAAATTGACGAGAAACCTAAAGGCGATTCGTGGCCGCTCGGGAACGATGGAGCATGCAGCGCTCAGGACGTACTCCCTTTTGGCGGATTCGAGAAAGGAGATCATGCACAATTTAATAGGTTAGTAAAACGCCTTTGCCACACCGCACCCTCTCGGTCCTCGCTCAAAAAGGCGTTTTACTGGTACCATTATGTTATGCATCATTATTTGATGAGGATTCAGGATGAATGGGGTTTTAGGGCGCACCGACTGCTTTTGGTCACTTGGCCCCCAACATCATTCTTTGAAATATATGAAGTGGCTCTACCCTCACTTGTGAAATAGCACAAGGTTCATTTATTTATTGAAAGTCATATTATGAATGTGCATTTTGCGTTGCATTATTGTGCTTGGTTAGTGGTTACTGGTTTGTGCTTGCTACTTAAGATGGTTTACAATACTTATTTTTAAGGACCTCACTTCCTCTTGTGAGCAAAATCTTCAATATTGATATAATAATGATGTGTTCTATTACATTAATTTACACTAATTGTATTACATTAATTGATTGAATTTGGAGCTATTTTGCTGGATATAATGTGTAAAAGTGTGACAAAAAAAATGAATTGTTTAAAATTAGGCTGCCCGGAAAGTGTCCAAAAATATATAAGCCTGACCGACCGATTATCAAATCGGTCACAACATTTTGTGTCGGTTACCAAAATTTCGGCAACCGATGAGTCAACAGCCTGACCAGAATCTGTCGTCTGTTGTCCGGACCTGTTTCTCGAGCTGACACACGACTCGCAAACGCCAAACACCTGACACCTGGTGCCAATACTCCAGATATCGTCTGTCACCAGCCTGTCGTCTGTCACCAGACACACTGGTGACAGACGCCGACCCGATTCGGAACTTTTCCCGGCCACGTGCCGGCGCCGCATTGGCGTCCGAATCGGGTCCGCGGACACGACAGCCACGTCGCGCCAACGCTAATTAATGACGCCAATTTGAGCCAGCCAACACGAGCATGGCTGGAGGGTTGTGACTGGAGACATGTGCTGGTCTGAGACGTGTGCAGAACCGGCCCGCCGCCGGGCGCCGGAAGCGTCTGGAATTGCCAGACCCGTCTCTCTCGGGCGACGCGGAGCCTCTTCTCGAGTGTCGCTACGCTGGTGATAACAGCCAGATGGATGGAGAGAAGGTTGCCAGATGGAGAAGAGTCGGTTACCAGATGGTAGAGTGCTCTGTTCTGGGGCGGCGAGTCAGCATGTGGAGGTGATGTGCAATGTGCAATGTGTGGCATTGGTGCAGATTGGAGCCGACACGGGGCTGGAATGCGGCTGTTTGGATTCGTGTTAGCGGGTATCAGACATGGCGCGTACGCATACAGCTGGGGTGCGACATTGCGTACTATGGTGTGGAAGTCCGCACACTGATGATTGATCAACAGATAGTGTGTACCCACAGCCGGCACAGTGAGATGTTTTCGACCGTCATGGGAAGCCCCGCGAGGTGCCAAGAAGCCCGAGGAATTCAGAAACGGTATCAACACTCCTCAGTTTATCAGCCGTCAGCCGTGTGGTGTCGGACATGCTGGCGTCCGGCGTCAGGGCATGATATTCGAACCACACCGGGCAGACAATGGGCTTGAAATGTATAACATTTACAGATTCCTGCAACGGGAAGATACCAGTTAATCGGATGTTGTTCTGGCTGAAATAACCGGGACCAGGTCAGTTGATCTTCAACCCAAACACGCGCCGCGAATATCGCATCATACATTATTTGCTGAGGCTGCTCCGTGACTCAAAACGCCCACAGGCATCATCCAGAAGCTACTTGCTAACGCCGGCTCACTATATTGCTGCTAAATATTGCAGCCACACGTTCCATGAGTCGGTTCACCTTCACCAGTGACCCCGACACGTTCTGAATGGGGCAGCGGGGTGCAGCCTAGGCGGTCCACACGCCCCTGGCTATCACACCCCCACCTGCCGCCCCCGTCAGCAAGCCAGCCAGCACGTGCCTCGCCACAGAGTCACAAACTGGACCGTTTTTCGGTCACACTGCTGGCAAAAAGTCTGCAGCAGTTGGCGCCGGTGTCACTTTCACTAACTGGGTTAGACAGCCACAGCAACCACGCTGACTCCACCCTCCATTATCTCCGTGATCAACAGTGATCGATGCGGACAGTCACGTTCTCTTTGAGGTTTGATGCAACGCCTGCAACGGAGAGTGAAAACCATCACACGCTCACGCTCTGCAATGTGTGCTTCTGAGCAGGGATGGAGTCGGGAGAGGAGGGGTGATGAAGATGATGCGGCACCCAGGTTTTGGTCCTTCTCGAAGCTGACTGCTGCAGCGGTCTGACCCCTTTCGGTGAAGACCACGCTTGGTTGCGGCTGTCTCGCGTCCGCAGACCACGACTCTGTCCTGCACTCTGATTAACGCACTACGCGTACCACAAACGAGCGACTGCCTGGCGCCGGTTTCTGCTTCGCCTACCCGGTACAGACCAGCCGCCATTCTACCCAATCTACGAAATGGACCAGACAGAGTATAATATTTGTCTTGCGCGTTATCTGGGCTGCGCTTGCGTCTGGCTGGCGGTGACTGACCGTGGAACGCACACCACTGACTCCGGAGCGACGCGACCCGGCGGGTGCTGCGCCACATTTGGGGTATTTATGTCCGAAAGTCGTGACCGTTCGACCCCGGTGACCCCGTGATTAGGTCGACCCAGCCGCTCGGGATTGAGCTGTTTGCTCGGCGCCGTTGCCGTCCCGGGCGCGTTAAATCATACGCTTTTGTCGGAGATTCGATGCGCGTCCGAGACAAAACGAGTCGACTCAGGAAAGAGACGTCGGTTGCCGGGCCGAAGACGGTGATAAAACGACAGAGCATGGCAATCGGACGGAGAAGTCGGCAGTGTACGGATTTAACAGCGCCGGTCCAAGTCGTTCTGGTACTGTGTGAGAGCGCGAGGCGACGTGTCTGGGTTTGACACGACTTGGTCGTCATGAACAGAGACACTCGGGTCATGAGCAGGATACACTCGGTTCATGAGCAGGAGACACCGGTTCATGAGCAGGAGACACTCGGTTCATGAGCAGGAGACACTCGGTCATGAGCAGGAGACACTCGGTTCATGAGCAGGAGACACTCGGTTCATGAGCAGGAGACACTCGGTTCATGAGCAGGATACACTCGGTTCATGAGCAGGAGACACTCGGTTCATGAGCAGGATACACTCGGTTCATGAGCAGAGACACTCGGTTCATGAGCAGGAGAGGATCGGTTCATGAACAGGAGACACTCGGTTCATGAGCAGACACTCGGTTCATGAGCAGAGACACTCGGTTCATGAGCAGAGAAACTCGGTTCATGAACAGGAGACACTCGGTTCATAAGCAGGGGAAACTTGGCTCATAAGCAGGAAAGTCTCGATCCACGAATCGGAGACACTCGGCTCATGAATGGGAGGCACTCGGTTTATGAACAAGAGGTACCCGGTGTATTAACAGGAGGTACCCGGTGTATTAACAGGAGGTACTCGGTGTATTAACAGGAGGTATCCGGTGTATTAACAGGAGGTATCCGGTGTATTAACAGGAGGTACTCGGTGTATTAACAGGAGGTATCCGGTGTATTAACAGGAGGTACTCGGTGTATTAACAGGAGGTACCCAGTGTATTAACAGGAGGTATCCGGTGTATTAACAGGAGGTACTCGGCTTATGAATAAGAGGTACCCGGTGTATTAACAGGAAGTACTCGGTTTATGAATAAGAGGTGCTCGGTTTATGAATAAGAGGTACCCGGTGTATTAACAGGAGGTACCCGGTGTATTAACAGGAGGTACCCGGTGTATTAACAGGAGGTACCCGGTGTATTAACTGCTGGAGTATTGAGGTGACTGGACGCGCTGCAGAATGCTGTCATTGCAGGATGTGGCGCCTACTCGGGCGTCTTTTGTCTGGTACTAGGGATGTATATTATATAGCAGAGAGACTAGAGCCGTTCATCTGACGCATATTATGCTGTGCTATTGTGATAATGTTTTTTTTTTTAAACGCCTACATATTTGTCCCTCGGAAATACAATGGATTGTGTTGTAGCGTCCTGATCGATCGGATTTTGACTCAGCCCTTCCGTAATGCAAGTATAGATCGTAGTGAATCGGGGTAGCGGTTCTGGCATAAATCCCATTGCGCTTCCATTCCGATCCGAGAAATCATTGAAAGTTAAATAAGGCATTTCATGGTATGGAATCCATACCCGGCACTAGCATTCGAAGTTTAGTTCAATCAGTTGCCAATATATGGAAGCACCGTCGCAGTGTTTCACGAAAATAAAACCCACGAAATATTAACAATTTGGTGTTCAACTTAGGTAAATGATAGTAAATTTGATGAGATATTCCTTACTCATCGCGTTCGAGAGTGTTATTCGCCCTTCATTGACAAAACCATTGTTTACGCTAATATAAGAACCATCTAACATCTACGTTCAGTTGTAAGCGAAGCGTTATTACGAGCAAGCGTGAAGCGTTCGCTCGTCCTTCCGTGGTATATGGGAACAATCTGAATATGAGCGGCCCGGCCCGGCCCGACCCGACCCGACCCGACCCGCGGCGACGCTTTTGAGAAGCTTATATCTCTGCAACCACACGTCCTATTGACAAGCGGACTTCTTTGCTTAGCAGCCCCATCCAACCTATCCTGTTTGAGACCGGTGCTCACTCATGTGGGTGACTACCACTGCGCGTGGCACGTGCCGCGTGAGAGGTGTTGAAAAGTGTTCTAAACTCTGCAACGGCTGAGCCTTCAAATAAAAAAAAAGAGTCTTCAAATTTGGTGTGTGGTTAGGGACCTCTCAGCCGCCGCCTTCCCACAAGCCAGGGGTGGGGTGCCTCTGCACGTGCGCACCTTTTTTGTATCTCAGAAACTACTTGCCCTATCGAGTTGAAATTCACCATACATTTCCTTCGCGCTCGCTCGTTCATCGCCGACTACGGCGCCTTACTGGTAGTAACCTTGAGCGAAGCATTGCATGCAATCAGCCTGGCAAAGTGACCACGATATCGAAGGTGGGGGGCTCAAATTTAGTTGGTATGGTAATAGAAGTGTCTTCTCTCAGGAGGCAAATACGTTTTTGATATCATCCTTAATTTTTCAGATATGTTTGGTCATTGCGCCGCCGTTCACCCTAAATCAGGCGATTTCCCCAGATGTAACATTGGAAATAAACCAATAATTTTATCTTAAAATGTCTCAAGCTGCGTCGGCGGTGGTGTCAGGTCTTTGACAATAGTGTAGAATGCTAGAACATTGATAATCTAACAGGATCCAGAGAACATATTTGTTACTCCTTACAGTTGTTCTGCTAGACTTCGAAATGTGCAGTTTTATACCGAAAACCCAATGGCAGCAGGCCCGGACGGGCGCTCCGCCGCCCGGCGCTAGTTCCGCGTATGGCACACCATGTATGATTAATATGTGAATTTATTTCCTAATCTGGAAACATATTTTGCATTAATGCCTCACATTTCTCTGAAGTATGACAAGATGCCGAATGACGACGATATCCTCGCAGTTTGTATCTCATCAGCATGGTTATTCGAACAAATCCAAGGGTAGACCAATCTTTCGACGGCGATGGATAGCCAACAACATGGAATAGCATACGCCTTGTAGGTATATATGGATGGATGATTTTGTAGTTAATCTGTAATACCCAGAGAACGAA